>JANHZU010002908.1:76874-87041 GCA_032468055.1 Acrochordus granulatus
ACTAAGAGCTTATGTCTCTCTTGCATCATCTCCCTAGTGACTTTAGAGTCACAGGTCATGACTGCCTCCTAGACTGGGATGGAAAAAATAAATCTGGTCCATTCTTTCTTTTTACAAGTAATCAAGCAATATAGCAACTATTGGACAGATGCAATTCCTTGCATCTATCTACATCACAGTTGCTCCCTCCTGATTGAGAATATTTTTTGCTCTCTTTACTGAAAATAGAATATCAGTATCTTTCCCCAACTTAACAAAAGCAAGCATTATAAGAGGTGAAGCAGTACTTGGGACAACTTTCTGAAACAAAGTATAGGCCTATTTGGTAATAAAGGACAATATCAGAGGAGCAAACAAATAAGTAGCTCAGAAAACTGCATAGGATTTATTTCACATCAAATTCCTTTTGATCAATGCCTCTGCAATCTGACTCCCCAATTTGGCAGTCTCTAAACCATGGTGGGCTTGCCACTATTAGTATGGCTAAAGCCTTTTCCACAGTCCTTTCTACTTTGCCTCTGTTGAAACAAAACGTTCCTGGAGTATTTTGTGAATATAACTGGAGAAGCTTCTTTCCACTTCCTTCTCCTGGTTAATGCAAGTGCAATGATGCAACTCCAGTGCTCAGAATTTCCTAATGGAGTAGAATTGTGTGGGGGGAAAGAACCATGAAGTTAGATTTTCTGCTTCAGACACTCAAGCAACTCTTTGATTCAACTCGTCTGACTGGCAGGAAGTTCAGGAAAGCAGGCTGAAAATGGCTGGAATTCACAAAAATCAATTAAGCAATTGGTTTCCTTGACAGTGCTATAGACTT
The DNA here is from genome assembly GCA_032468055.1 of Acrochordus granulatus. NCBI lineage: Eukaryota > Metazoa > Chordata > Lepidosauria > Squamata > Acrochordidae > Acrochordus > Acrochordus granulatus. Next base: position 77,692 of record JANHZU010002908.1, read on the forward strand.
CCCTCTCCTACTCTATTCTGAATTATCCAATCCTTGGCATCCAGGATAATCTAATTCCCTCCACTTCACAGTCAAACACACATCTACCCTTCTTCCTCTGCCTATCCTGCTACCCTCTTCCAGAAATGCATGAAGTGCAAGGCAATTTCCACAAAACTAATTTCATTGCAAGAGACTAGATGGATTTGATTGGAGAGCAGATACATGTCTATATACACATAGGGTAGGGATAGCAAGGGGAGAAATGAAGAAGGAACTCAACCCAAAGCTTTCTATCACTAAGACATGAAGTCACAAGCAATAACTAATTCATCCTTCACTCTTTTATACAGTATTTGTATTCAGAGAGGCAAGGCCAAAATGAGAGACTAAAAGATGAATCCATCACTGTAGATTGAACAGAACCTAATAAAACAGTGTGTTCTATTCTAATAAAACAGTGTGTTCTATTGGACAGAACCTAATAAAATAAAAAGTGTGTTCTATTATCTCCAAAAAGATTAGACTCTGTATCTAATTGGATAAATTATACTTAGAATCATTCCACAGTTCACAGAGAAGAGTTCTAGGTTGTCACCATCAAGACATTCTACAGAGAGCTGCAGCAGCTAATATAAATAAATATAATATATTTAGTTCCTATAAAATACACAGACTTACAAGCAATTTAATGCTTGTAATTTTATACAACTTTACAGCTTAAACCTCAACTGGGCAATCTGAGGCATGAATGTCACCAAAAGCCTCAATTTCGGTAGTCCCCAGACCTCTCTATGTTGATGCCATTTAACTGCAGACTGTTGACTACTGTTAGCATGGTGGCAATGTACAAAAGATTGAGTGAAAGGAAACGAATCAGATGAACCAAATCTCTGAATAGGATCCTGTACTTTCAGTGACAAATCTCACCCCCAAAATTACTTTTACCCACTATGGGAAGACTGCGTATTATCTGCTGATTTTCAAGTAGACTCAGATGAAAAGATTACCACTTTCTCAACAGTTAAAAAAAAGTCTAAGAGCACATTAAGAGGTGCCAAAATAAAGCAAGAGAACCTGAACATTTAGGGTAACAAATGTAATATTTAATGGATATAATATACCACCCCTCAATTGCCTTCCTTAGTTACTGCAGAAGCTATTAGCCATAGAAATGTGCTAAGGAACAGCTGTTTGTAACTATATCCTCCAAACTAATTACTTTCCACAAAGAAAAAAAATTGCTCCCAGCCCCCAGCAACACAGACACCCAAAATGAATGAAAAGAGAAATACAAGAGTATAATGAAAATGAAGTGTTGATAGAGAAAGGTGATTATGGCCAGCAGAAGCTCTCTATAGTGAACATTTGTCATTCAAGCAGATTACAAAAGTAAATGCTATTGGAACAATAATTCCAGCTGTTTACGTAAGGACTTGCATCCAAAATATTTATTCAAGAGAATAAGAGATTTCAGACTACTTTCTTCCTGGGAAATGGCTAAAATATAACATTAATAATCTGCATGCAGACAAATAACCCACATAACTGGGTACAAAAAGGGAACAATAACCATTTACATGGTTAAAAAATGGTTAAAAAATTTAAATGGTTAAATTTAAAAATCAGTTGCTTTTTAAAGAAATATCAGCCATCAGGTTTATTAGTTTTTAATAATCATTTTAAAAATCAAGTGAATTTTGTAAAATTTTGGTTTTGTTAAGAAGAAATCCATTCCAATGTCCCTTGATGAAAAACAGCCCAATTCACTGCATGTTTATTTTAAAGGCAAGACCAGAAAAAATGTAATGAAATTTGTCCTAAATATTCACTGGAATGCAGCCATAGAAATTAAAGAGAACAGAAACTATATCACCTTGTTCTTTCACTCCTCTTTGAAGCATGGAACTGCTATTCCATTTTAGACTTCAGAAGTACGTCCAAAGATGCCAAGTTCTCTTACACAGGGAAATTCAAGACTGAAAGTATAATCTCAATCTCTACAGAACAAAGCAATGCAACTACTCTCCATTGCCTCTTTGCAAGTCACAAGATATATTCAAGCTATGGACAGATTTATAGACAGATTACTGCCAAAGTCACATTATTTAAGAAAAAGATGCATTCCATCACCTGGGCAAATATGACTTGGTACTGAAAAAGGGCAAATAGATAGCATAAAGACACTTGTTGCTAAAAGCTAAGAGGTTCTTGAAACTTCAGATATAATTATTTCATATACACTTTACTCTGGCATCTATGAAAAACTCTCAAAGACCAAGTGAGTTATCAGAAACTGAAAATGGGGTTGGCTTTCATGAGCATAAGTTCAGAGCAAGTTAATGGATTGTTTTTCCTTCATAAATCTAATTCTATGAATTGTTAAGGCAACTTTAGTCATTACAACCAATATACTGCAGTAGGTTGGGAAGACTAGTGAACATGCAATTTTGGAGAATCAAAAGAGGTTTTGAATCACAGACACTAAACTGGAAGGAGGGGATCAGTAGTGCAAGAAAATGCTGAAGACTACACTCATGCAAACAAAACAAGCCAGGCCATAAACACCTGAATGTTAGATCCTGCTTACTCCACCAATATAAACCCAGCTTCTTGTAAGCTATCTGTATCAGAAACTTGCAAATCTCTCCTGAAAGGTATTAGAAAATACCTTGGACCACACCCAGATATCAGGAAGAACAACTTGAACAATAGGTTAAACAAATCTGTTCAAGATTGTCCATCTTCCCCCAAAGGGACATTCCAATGCACCCTGTAACAGAGGGTAGAAATGCAAGATTTGCAGGCGGTATTAACTGCTTCTTAATGTTGATATACAGGGGCATTTAAAACTCCCAAGTCTGTTAATTCTCTCTGCCAATGCCTCCCACTGCTTCCCCACTCCCAATAATCAACTTCCTTCACTGCTGGAGCCTTGTTGGGGGACAATAGAAAAAATAAACAAGCAATCCAAACAACTATATATTGGATCATCTGTAGGAAAGAATTAGCAGACGCAGGAAGCTGTTGTTGTATTTTACAAATGTGGGGTAAAACAATTTAAAAGTCATTCATATATACCGTAATGGTGAAAGTTATTTGAGCATGAATCTTCTTTTTGCTGTTTCTCTCACAGAAGGCAAACTTTGGGCCAGTGCAATGTGCAAGGAATAGCTTGTACTATTCTAGCAATGAGGCTAGAGTTAATCTGATTAGACCCAGCAACTTACAAAAGGCATCTCTTTAGGATCCTGTACCATCCTCACTTGTGTTTCAGTAAAGCAAAAACTGTACCTGATGCTGGAGTCTGTTCTGAGATCGACCCCCAACAGCAGTTCAAGACACTTAAAATTAGGGATGGGAAACTTCTTTGCTATTCATTTTGATCAAAATTTCTAAGTAACTGGGAGAGAAGGTAGCAGTAACGCCCACTATCTTTCAGCTATCCTCAACTGGTACCTATCAACCATCCTGGACTAAAATTGGCAGAATTCCCAGCAGTGCTGGTAGGAATCCTAGAAGTCAAAATCCAACACAGCTGGTGGCCTGATATAATAAAACCAAATATCATGTAAAGAAAAAATGAATCCAAAGTGTGCTGTGCCTTTTCAATTTCAACTATTTCTATCTGTTAAAAAATACACTTGGAAGAATCTTTCTCTCTCTTCTTTTCAAATGCTTCCCTAAATAATCTTCCTAAGCAGAAGAGTGATACTGATCTGCATGATACCAAATGATTCTTTAAATTCAGTGGCATTTGTGGATGGATGCTTGCTGAGGAAAGATATTTTAAATTGACTAAAATGAAAGTCAACCCTCTCTACAAATCAACATTCCCAAATTCTTTTCTTCAGTGCACCTATGTGCTACCAGCCCATTTTTACCAGAGATGGAAGTCTCCTTCCGGTTTAAATACACTGTAAAAAAAACTCAGCTGATGAAGTTTCTGTCCTGGCTTTTCTTTAGCCTCAGAGTGAAGGATTATTACCTTCTCTGACCAAGCCCTACAGCTTGTTTTGGAAAGTCAGGCTATTGGACTTTCATTAACCCTAACATATCGTAAATCAGAAATTTAAAGGCAAGCTCTGTCTACAGTAGCTACTTTTCACAGACCCATCAAACAATTACCAGAATTCTTGCAAAGAAGGTAAGATCATCAGCAATAGCCTATTTTGCAGCAAGAATACATTCATGGGAAAGGACTATATTGTGGAGAAAACTGGGCCCATTTGAACAAATAAAAATAATAATTAAAAATGTGAGCCACTCTTGCCCTTAAGTCTTTCAATTTCAAACAGCCACTTTGCCCAGAAAGCGCAGTTTTAATATCCTTCACAGAGAGTGATTTTGAATACCGCAGGCCCTATGCAAGGTATTAAACAATCATGCTTGGCACACTGAGGTTTTATTCAGGCTTCCTTCCATAGTGTTTGCAGAAGCTGGCATAGACAGCTCTTAAAGCAGAACACCGAGGCCCACCCATATTGTAGTGTAGGAGCAATATGTAGGGGCACGCTCCTTCAGATCAGACTGGAAACTGGGTTATCTTCTACGATTATCAACTTACGCTGTTTTCTCTGATAAAACAATGTTTGGGCTTATCAAGCACAAGGACAGCGCTGCGGCTTTAAACTCCCGAAATCAAGACCGTAAAAGTGCCGCCTTCCTTTTCCGGGTGGTCTTGCTTACCTGGCCAAAGGACAGCTACCTTTGCCCTGCGGTGCCCCAGCACTTAACGATATGGGACATTTTAAACGCGCTACGCGTCGCGGGTCAACACGCGCCCACGAAGCCCAAGGCCGCCCTTTCCTTGCACGAGCCCACGGAAGGAGGGACGGGAACGAGAGGCTGAAACGGGGGCGCCGGGGCGTCCGCGGAGGAGAGGCGGGGGCTTCGGGGCGGAGGTGCCGGGAGGGTGGCGGGGATACCAGCCCCCGCTCGGCGAAGCGGGCAAAGCCCGAGCCCGCTCTCAGCGGTCCGAGGTTAGCGAGCGCTCGGCCCGGCTCCGGGCGGGACGCGGAGGCCGAGCGGCGGGACCGGGGGGAAGGCAAGCGCGGGGCTAAACAGGGAGCCCGAGCCGGGGACTGCCCGGCAGACGCCCAGAGCGCGGGCCAGCGCTGCAGCTCGCTTACCCAGAGCTCCGTGCCCCAGTCCATGCTGGCCGCGCTCCCGTCCCGCGCCTCGGTTCCTCGCGCCAGGCCCGCCCGAAGCCGAGCTCGCCGCCGCCGCCGCCCAAAAACCCCACTCCTCCGGCCGCACAACCTCGGCGCCTGCTCGGGACACTCCCCGCTCCGCCCCCGACGACGGTCCTTAAAGGCGCAGCCGGGAGTCGGCCCGCGCGGGCTGCCTCGCTCTGCGTCGGGGCGGCGGCCCCGCCTCCGGCCTCGTCCCGCTCCCTCGAGGCCGCTGAGGGGCGCAGCCGCCCGGCTGAACGCGGGCGGCTGTGAGCGCCATCCCGTCCCGTCCCGTGCGGTGCCCTCCCGCCGCCCCACTCGGGATGGAGCCCAGCACCCACTTCCCGCCGTCCCTGGGTAGGAGGCGGGAACGGACCGCGGCCGGGCACGGCCGACTCGGCAGACGGCAACCGAGGCCGGGAGAGTCGTCCCGCTCCTGGCGGCGTCTTCCCCGCGAGCGCCGCGGAGAGTTCGAAAAATGCGCGCCGCTTTGCGGCGCGCGTGCGGCTCCCAAGAACGCGCCGGCGAATTCAGCCGGGAGCCCACGCCGCGGTGCTCAGCGCACGTGCTTGGGAACGGAGGACCCCGTGAGCCGTGACGCGGCGCGGCGGTCCCGTCCCCTCGGCTGGCGGTTTACCAGCAGCAGGAGTGGGGCGTGGGCTCCGGGTGCCTCCCGGGGAGGAGGCGGCCCGGCCCGCCGGAGGTGCCTTGCTCCCGGCCTGGCAGGCTCCCGGGAAAGCGTGGCATTTGGCTTGGCGCTCCCGCGATCACCCTGCAGCTTTGGACTCTTGTAAGAAGTTGCCTGAAGCCCAGAACCCAGATGTCGGGTTAGAGCAGTCCTGCTCCTGACTTACGACACGAAACAAATCCCCTTCCCTCCATCCCCGGAAGGAGCGTCCTCCCCGGCTAATAGAAGCACTCAAGTGTGTCGGTCGGACGTGTTGAGCAACATTCAAGAAAACCAGTTGCGTTACTAGTGCTGCAAGTGAAGCGTGTCAACGTCCGTGGGCGACACAAACAACAGCCGAGGAACGCCCCGCCCCCCCGATTGCTTGTGCGTTGCCTTGTGTCGAGAAGATCACAAGGCAGCACCTACCGTCGACCTCCCGTCCGTGGCCAGAGGCCGGATGACACGGCAGCCTCGACTCGCAGTGCTGCCTCCGGCCGCTCGAAAGCCGAGCAGGCCCTCCTCCCACGCTGGTTCTTTCCCGTGGTCGGGGCATACCGTGGCCGGTGTATTAACACCCAGACGTACTTTTTTTGCGGGGGTGAAGTAAGGAGTTCCTTGTCATTTGAAATAAATGAATTATTCGCTGTGTTGGCTGAATATGTATCTTTAAGGAACGCGATGTAGAATATTTTTTGGGAGCAGAGAACTAACTTTCTGAGGGCAATGATAATTGCTCTGGGTGAAAGGAAAAAGGTTAAAATTCAGTGGGACGCTAATTCTCCAGACAGGTGGGTAATATTTACTTAGTATTATTCAGATACGTTGTTACAAGCCCATGCAGGTGTAACAGACTCCAGAGAAGGATGAGGAAGAGCTGCAGTAATAGAAATGCAATGTCTTTAAAGACTAACCCATCTATTATTGCACAAGATTTCACAGAGCACAGGGGACTTCAAGTGGATGGCATCGGTTCTGGAAAAAGGAGCACTACCTACACAAATGGAAGCAAAAGGATACAGTATAAAAGGAGAATACTGTGGGCTTCATATACGGGTAGTCCTCAACTTATGACCACAGTAAAGAACAGAATTTCTGTTGCTAAGCAAGGTTGCTGTTATATGAGTCATGCCTGATTTTATGACCTTTACCATAGTTGTTAAGTGAATCACTGCAATTATTAAATGAATCAAGTGGTTGTTAAGCGAATCCATTCCCCCATTGACTTTGTCAGAAGCTGGCTGAGAAGGTCACAGATGGTTATTACATGACCCCGGGATATTGCAGCTGTTGTAGATACATGCCAGTTGCCAAGTGCACAAATTTTGATCGCATGACTAAGGTGATGCTGCAATAATAAGTTTGAGGGACAGTTGTAAGTGCCATGGTAACTTTGAACACTTGTTAAAACAAATAGTTGTAAGTCACGGACTATCTGCATAACACTAAACCATAATGGGGTTTGTTAGGTTTTGTCTAGCTGGACTATGTCATTTGTATTAGAAACCATGATTTATGATTTAGTTTAACATATAAACCCAATCTTGTTAAAACAGGTTTAGTGTGATTACAGAGAGTGCATTACATTGGATCTGGATTAAATTAGTTGAATGTGGGTCCCATTGAAATAACTGGGATTTAAGTTGAAACTAACAACTGATTTGATTTTCAAAGGCCAAAGCAAACAATTCATTGGCTTAATAAAATATATGAACCTGGCCAATGAGAATCACATTCAGGGGAACTTGTGGCATTCTAGATGTTGCTGAATTAAAACTCCAAGTGTTCCCTGCTATTTTTCATTTCTGCAAATTCTAGGAAAGCTGGCAGATTATGATTTCCTCACTCCTGATAGGTGCTTTTGGATTCCTTGTTTATATGACGTATTTTCCTTAAAAGTAAACTTTTGCCCAGGAGTAGATAATAGGATTGCATCTTCATATTTTTCATTCAATTTCTCCAAGTATCCTTCTCTATAATGCAGGGCGGGAGGAGCCAGGAGTGAAGAGGGGAATCAGTCTGGAGTCTCTCCACATGCAGAGATGCCAACCCCTTTGAAAACCATTAGCCACATCTAGGGAGAGCAGGTTTGGGCTGGCAGTTGGAGAAATTATTGTCACCTTGTAACTTCAATAAACCTTTAGATTGGAACTGAGCTGTCGGAGCTTCTTCGAGCCTCACACAATGCTTTTTATTAATGAGCATTACAAACTTTGTCAGCAAAACGTACCTTGACTCTCCACCACAGGAAACTTCACATCCATTTTCCATGCTCCTAATTTCAGGAAATTGTGCTTCCTTTTGCATGTGAACTTCAGAACCAACTAGCATCAGAGGGAAATACTACTTTCCAAACTGGAATTTGACTATCTGCAAATCCGCCCCCCAGTGGAATATATTACATATATGTATGTGCACCCCCAGAATATCCTTTAGTGATCTAGAGTAAAACAATACTGAGGTTTTGGCTTGCCTCCTAAAAGTATATACTAAAGACACTTTATATATTGGTTTGTAACTATAATGAATTCTATTCTAAAAAGAATGTACCATTCATAACTACATACATACATATGTTCCCCATTTGAGGCATCACCTTGGCGCAGTTGTGGGGCTTGTGTGCTTTGGAGAAGATGAAAGCTACGCCAGAGGTTTAATTATACTGGACAGATCTCATCAGAAGAGCCAAACAAAGAGTGTCTCCCTCCCATAAAAAATATGAGATGTAATTTATAGAAACCCATACTGATTCAGTCATTGCCAGGGTCAACAAGGATCGCACTAGATGAGATCCTGGACATCTGGTGAAAAATGAACTAGAGGACTCTGGAGAAGGAAATGGCAACCCACTCCAGGATCCTTGCCAAGAAAATCCTATGGACAGTAACAAAAGACTAAAAGATATAATGCCAAAAGATGAGCCTCTCAGGTCAGAAGGTGTCCAATATGCTTCTGGGGAAGAGCAGAGGGGAATTACAAGTAGTTCTAGAAAGAGTGAAGTGACTGGGCTAAATCTGAAATGAAGCACAGCTGTGGATGTGTCTGAAGGTGAAAGGAAAATCCAATGCTGTAAAGAAAACTATTGCAAAGGAACCTGGAATGTAAGAGCTATGAATCAAAGTAAGCTGGATGTGGTTAAACATGAGATGGCAAGACTGAACATTGATATCTTGGGAATCATTGAATTAAAATGGATAGGAATGAGTGAATTTAATTCAGATGACCACTATATCTACTCCTGTGGACAAGAATCCCTTAGAAGAAATGGTGTAGCCATTATAGTCAATAAAAGATTAAGAAGAGCAGTGCTGGGGTACAGTCTCAAAAATGACAGAATGATCTCAGTTTGAATCCAAGGCAAACCATTCAACAACATAGTAATCCAAGTCTGTCCCTCAACCACTGATGGCAAAGGGGCTGAAGTTGATCTGTTCTATGAAGACCAAGAACACCTTCTAGAACTCACATCAAAAAAAGATGTCCTTTTCATCATAGGGGATTGGAATGCTAAAGTAGAAAGTCAAAAGATA
>JANHZU010002909.1:0-12324 GCA_032468055.1 Acrochordus granulatus
GCTGTGACTGCTATCATAAAACAATGCAGTAACGTGATGTTGTGTTTTACAGCTGCATCAGTGACAGAAATTTGGGGGCAAATTAACCTTGTAATTCAAGGATTACCAGTAGTTATTTTAAAATTCTACCTGCCTAAAAGAGAGGGAGTCATCTAACTACACTTAAGATTTTATCTCTATTCAAGTTACACTATTCAAAAAGTATCTATTACAATAGGATAATCAGAGGCCAATATTACATCTATTGAAACTGAACCACAACACTTAAATTGCTAGACTATGAGTGATATTTCTGGTAAAGTGCTGTGCAAATCAGCCACAATGGGTTCTCAAGGGATTGATGCTTTCTTCTTATAGAACCAAATATGTAAAAGTTTTGACCACCTCAAAAACTCCATTATCATGTAGGTAATAAGTTTTTTTCAGACAAGACTTGGCCAGATCCACATAACAATATACAAAAATTTTCTATTGCTTTCTTTCAAGTTTCTTTATTCTCCCATCCATGTTCTCACCAACTTTGACCTTCTTCAGATTTCACAACCAGATAAGATGCTTATCCATACATCCTTATGGTTTGCTTTCCTCCTATCCCTGAGACAAGAAGAAAATATTTCATTTCCCATACCTCTACCCAGTAGTGCTACTGCTACCACAATTCTGCAGCAAAGTTAATAAAATTGCTGCCTGTATAGAAAAAAAGCATGTTATTTTTTGGTTCATCTGGATTAGGAAGAAACAGTGTTTGGAACAGGAAAGTGGTTGCATACTGCTTTTTCCCAACCAGAAGTGCCAGTCTTGGGCTTTGCTTTCTTAGCTCTATAATTTCTGGATGAAGAAAGGAATCTACCAAAAGTAGGAAATTTTGTTTCTAAAGCCATTCTGTCCCTAAAGTGAGATGCTCCTGGGTGTACCCCCTTCCTGCAGCCCAGTTAGCACTTACTATGTTATGCTCTCCACTGCAGCACTTGATGCCTCCCAAGAAAGGGTAAAACATGAGATCCAATCCAATGCTACTGCACAAGAGTGGGCACTGGACACATCAGCTAATGCCCATGTCATATTATTGCAATTTCAGTTCTCCAAAGTGGTGTTTATCTATCCTTCTGCCTACCTCAAAGCCAAACGGCTGTTACTGCTGCTCTTGCCATTATTTTCACTTGCATGTATTCTCCACCTCCCGAGTAGTGAGAAAGACCAGGGCAAACCTGGTGCCAGCCTCTGAATGAAAGCAGAACATCAAAGGAATTTGGAAGGCATATGTGTGGCATACATTCTTCTCAACACCCACAGTGGAAAATGTGTAGAAGGTATCCTGGAGGTTGCTGATATTTTGAGCTTTTCTTTATTTTTCTAGTGGAAAACAGCAGTTCCTGCTGGATCATCCTGATTTGGCTTCAGCCTACTTCAACAGCAAACTGACAATAAGATGGAGACGCTACTGTGAAGAAAGGTGCTGAACAACCTGTATGTGAACTGTCTCCAAACCAGGATAAGGAAATTGTAGGGACAAGCCCTCAGTCAGCCAGATCCTATAACCTGCTGAGTCAGGCTGTAAGTTTCAGACCATGAATTCCCACCATGTTATCCATTACTTTCACTACTATCAGCTTTCCAGGTGGAGAGATCACTCAGAAGCAGTCTTATCAATTTTCAAGTTTTTTTCAATGGCATAAGGTTTACTTGGAAGAATAAGAGAAAGGTCACCTGGTTCAGGAGATAAAAGACCTTATAGACGAATGCAATTTTTCCTCCCTGTCCCCAAAAAGCCTTGCCTGAGGTTGTATAGATAGCTTAAGAACTGAAACATTTACTTCCCCCAGTTCTTCCAATTAAATATTCATGATATACAGTAATTAATATACATATTCAGAAGGATATTATTGTTAACACTCAGGATATATGAATTGAGAGACAGCAACCTAATGCTAAACTAGCACAATTTTGTCCATCCCTGTAATAATCTTTATCCATTATACTGTATCTTAGTCTGCCTTGTATTATTATAGTAGTTATGCCTTGCCTTGCCTTATCTTCTTTTTTAAAATGCATTCTTCCACCAATAAATCCTGAGCAAGCCTTTTGTCCTTTTACAAATTAAGCATTACTGAATGATCAAAACAATTATTTCTAACATCCTTCACCAGTTGTATCAATACCATCCTGATTAGCAACCAAAGTAACATTTTCAGTGTATAAAACAAAGATGAGTGAATAAAAGAGTGAAAAATTTGCATACCTTTGTAATACTGCAACCATGAAAAACTAAGCTTAATGCTCCATGGAAATTTGATCTAGTGATTAATGTACCAGGTTAAAAACCGGATATTATAAGTTCTAGTCCTGCTTTAGCCATGAAAGCCAGCGGGGTGACCTTGGGCCAGTCACTCTCTCTCAGCCCAACTCACCTCACAGGGTTGTTGTGGGGAAAATAGGAGGAGGAAGCTATATTGGATATGTTTGCTGCCTTGAGTTATTTGTAAAAATAAGAAAGGTGGGATAGAGAAAGAGAGAGAGAGTATTGGAAAGGATACTGAACTTAGAAGAAAACAGGAAGACCTAGGCTTAAGTCCATCTCTGGCAGAAATTTACCATATTATTTTTGACTAAAACTATCTCTCAACCTACCTCTTTTTGTTAAGGGAAGTAAAAATGCAATGCATATTGCTTTGAGCTTCTAAAGGAAAAATAAGTTCTTAAATTTGTCAAATATAAGTGGTAATGCATAAATGTCCAATGAATTTTATTAAAGACATTTTAATTGTACACAAAAACAAAAAACACAAATCCACCCATCCTGCTTTTTCCAATACACATCATTAAAGGTCTCAAAGGAGCTTTGAGGACCTACAAGTAAAAGGGAGAGTATTATAGGTCCTTTCCCAGACATATTTTATAATGCATTCAATTAGCAGTACCTACCAACCTTAAATGATTTCAGAAGCTAAGCATACAGAATTCTAGATACTATCTGGATAGAGGATTGCTTGGGAATTCTACAATTATAAGAAAAGAAAACTATATGACATGTCCATAAAATTATGAGAAAACAACCATAACTTGAAAGAATTTACCTTTCATTAGATCTTACCGTACACAGACACGCAGACACAGACATACATAAATATAGCAGTTAATACTACTAAATTAGAAAACAATGTCCAAATTGGATGATAGGGGAGAAGCAAAGTCACCAAAAATGTGTGCATTAGTCCTCTGCCATGGGATTGTGTAGATTTGTTTACAAAATAAATATTTTATTCCACTTTCCAACCAACTAAAAAAGATTGCAAGACAGTGTTCCTATAGACATATAATACTATTTGTCCACCTGAAAATTAAAATTATCATTGCTACTCATTTATCCCAGTATGCTCTTTTGTCAGTACAAAGGACTCACTGTTTATTAAATTGATATATCAACAAATACAACCAAAATGATGATTATTTGATAAATATAAAATTGTAAGTAATGTTGGAGTTTAGTATATATAGTTATATTGGTATATTATAGTAACAGTGAATAAAGCATAATATTTGTAATATTTGTATCTTGTCTTTTCAGGATAAAATTCAAATCAGTATCCTGGATGTTTTGGTAATATTCTGCAAATGCTCCTGAATGCATAAATCAATGCATCTTGATGAGGGTGAAAGAGGAGAGAGCAAAAGCTGGCTTGAAACTCAACATTAAAAAAACTAAGATCATGGCAATTCATCCCATAACTTCCTGGCAAATAGAAGGGGAAGAAATGGAAGCAGTGGCAGATTTCACCTTCTTGGGCTCCAAGATCACTGCAGATGGTGACTGCAGCCATGAAATTAAAAGATGCTTTCTCCTTGAGAGAAAAGCTATGGCAAACCTAGACAGCACATTGAAAAGCAGAGACATCACCTTGCTGACAAAGGTCTGCATAGTCAAAGCTACAATTTTCCCAGTAGTAATGTATGGCTGTGAGAGTTGGACCATAAAGAAGGCTGAGCACTGAAGAATTGATGCCTTTGAATTGGGGTGCTGGAGAAGACTTCTTAGGGTCCCTTGGACTGCAAGGAGATCAAAACAGTCAATCCTACAGGAAATCAACCCTGATTGCTCACTGGAGGGACAGATACTGAAACTGAAGCTCAAGTACTTTGGCCAAATAATGCGAAGAGAGGACTCATTAGAAAAGACCATGATGCTGGGAAGGACTGAAGGCAAAAGGAGAAGGGAACAGCAGAGGATGAGACTGTTAGAGATCATAGTCAATGTAATGGGCATGGGTTTGGGTGGACTCTGGGAGGCAGTGCAGGACAGGGAGGCCTGCTGTGCTGCAGTCCATGGGGTTGCGAAGAGTTGGACATGACTGCACAACTGAACAACAACATTTTTATTCTAGTAGAGAATCTTTCTTTTTTTTTTCTTGGGTGATTTACTCACATATGACATATTGTATATTGCGTATATTTAAATTATCCAAGGAGTAAGAAATTGGGCAAAAATAAATAATGGGGCTATAGTAAGTCAAATAGTCAGAAATAATGAAAACAACATGAAAGCTGAAGTCTTAAAAAAATAGAAGGAAAAAAAATCTGCAAAGCCTCCTGCTGTCCTGACACCATAGAGTGAAGATAGCCAAAAGCTCATTTATTTGACTACCCTTTTCAATACATGCTTACATCTGAAGTGCAGATGTTAATGGAGAGCAATCTTCCGTACTATTATGAATAACGTTCATTTTCTACCAAGTTTGTTTAACAGGAACAATGAAAATTTATTACATGCAAGGCAACAACATCAGCACAGGCTTGATAGGATTCTCCATTTTACTCCATCTTACTCTAATAATCAGAGGAGGAGGTCCAGTGCAACACACATCAAGGTTCAGGGTGCCTATTCAACTATGTCCCAAACTATCATTTTGCAACCCCTAAATTTTAGCATCTGGGAAGTCAGAACAGACACATAAGCTATCTGTGCTCTGCTCTAAATACAGTTGTTTGCAGTAATGTTAATACATTCAGCAAAAGGAGATTTCTACCTCTCTATGGAAGAGATTATCTATAGCTTCTACTTTTTGAGTCATCTATTGGAGGACAGTTACTTACCAGCAGATCCTCTTCCATTTCCAACAACCACAAGGGCACTCATAGATCTTTTTCTGCCTTCATTTGCAGTCATGTTAAATACAGACTTTAGCTGAAAGACAGCAATTAAATTATTCACTTCTATTAGACTGACTTATATTTATAAAAAATAATGAGAAAAAGATGGCTATTTTATTATAATAATTTAAACTTTTGTGATATTTCCCCCAATGATTTGAGGCTGGGGGAGGTTATTCATTTGGGGAGCAAATACCTGCTTATACTGTTTTGAAACAGAAACGGCTTTGAGGATACTGTATACATAGATTGTACTCTCTCTTCTGACTTGGTTTATGTTTACTTGAACTGGTTGTGATTTGGTTGAAATTTATCTGTATAGTTTTAAATGAGTGTTTTAGTTGCAATGGTACATTTGAGCTGGCTCTTGAGAGATGAATTTTCAAGAATTTTGTGAGATGGTTGAGAGCAGAGGTGAGCTGCAACACCCAACTTGACAGTCAGCTGTTGGGCAGCTTGTGGTATGATAGCAGCAATGGAAGTGATAGAGCTGGGTACAGTAGTTATACATTTATTAGCACACAACTGTATAGTTGTTTAAGACTTTTACAACTGCTCATGTTACCTGTGCGCATTTATATTAACCATTGTTATTAACAAATGAATATTTTACTCCACAAGAAGTGGAGTACATTGCTTAGTTCTTTTACTATAATCTAGATCTCCTTAAGTTATTGCCAGCAAGATAACAAGACAAAATACCATTCTTTTGTCTTCCATCTTCTTCTATTTTTGTATATTTTGTATGTTTTTGCTACAACTGCCTGAAAAAAGGGTTGATGTCATGAGTGGTTTAATGTCAACCTATGAGTTACTAAGACAGCATTAAGTCATACACACACACACTCACACACACACACACAGAGAGAGAGAGAGAGAGAGAAAGACCATCCCTGTATTTGGAAAATAAAATGGAACCAAAACTGAATCCCCCTTTTGTAACTGAACTGTATACTTCACAGACTGACTCCAGGTTTATAGAAAAGATAGCTGAACAATGTGACCCAGATATGCCCTCACTATCACTTGAGAAATTTATCTGATGATCCGATTTTTATTTATAGGTTGCCCTAATTGACAAGGGTTCTAGGAAGAATGCAATGACACACAGATAAAAAAGAAGAGTATAACATAGACATTGTTAAAAACCGTAATAAAAAAATCATTGCTCCCAAGTGACTAATTACCCTAATGGCCAATGCTTCAACCACCAAGGAAAATAATAATGTCAAAGTCATTTCCAGATACCAAAATGTTTAGAGGCACTTAGAAAGCCACTGTCATACAGGCCCAAATACAAGACCCTTTTGTGGCCAAGTTTTAATGGTCATCAACAAAACAATGTAAGATTAGCATCTGTCCACAGAAACAAAAAGCCATGTACAGTAACTGAATGACTCAGATTAAACTGACATAATCTTATTTATTATTAGATAATATTTATTCCACCTTTTATTACTTTATAAGGAACTCATGGCAGCAAACAGACCTAATACTCCTGGGGACTGGGAGAACACAATAATTCCATGCACTACTTGGTATTTCATTAAAATGTGTGAAATGTCACATTTGTATGAGAATGTAAATAAATTAGTGATAAGGAAAATGGAAATGCAGGAGTGCAAGGCTCCTTTCTTCCTTTTCCAGCAGATGGCAAGAGCAGCACACTGAAACAAGACAACCAAGAAGTGACTGCCTTAAAAAACTGTCTAAGTTGTTTTTGTGAAGCTCTGAAAGGAAATGTGCTTGGTCATCCATCACAATCACAGCTATCACATCTCACTTAAAATTCCATAGAGATTTTTCAAGTTTGGTCACGTGTACAGGCAGCAATGGACTGGCATTTATTTTTTTCCATTCAGTGAGCACCTGCAATTAGTTTGCTTCCCCCTTTTTGTAGAAAATAGCTCAGTGCATAATTGCCTTGCTAAGGAATTTATAACTGTTACAGATATGAAAAAAGCCTTTACTCTTGCTTCAGTACTACTGTGTCCTTGAAAATACAGCCAATTCTATGATATACATAATCTCTTTGGAGTCTAATACCCTCAGTCAAAAAATTGCTCAGCAACTTTGTTTAGAATATATACTTTATGAAAATGATGAAGAAAGAGTGCAGAGCTTGCGCAAATGTATGGAGAATCGCAAGTACAGTGGGTAATTCCAGACTGCCCTAGAACAATTTTTCTCAATCTCAGCAACTTTAAGATAGATGGATTTCAACTCCCAAAATTTCCCAGCCAACACTATCCTAGAATCCATCATCAGAAGGATAAAACAAATATTCTAAAAACAAAAATCTTCTTCTCTTCTTTACTCCTCTGTTACCACTTTGGGTGTCGAGGGAGATGCAAAGTTCTTGCAGCCTCAACCACTGTTATTTGATGCTGGTTGTAGTGTATCTTTAATGTTGTCTCTCCATCTCCTTCTGGGTCTGCCTCGTGCTCTTTGACCTTCTCTTTTTATATATGCCTTGTATGGTATGGAACCCCAAGACGTTTTCTCCAGGTGAGCAAACCATTTTATTTGTCTTTGTCTTTGTATGTAGTTTAAGACTGGTTCTATTCCAGTTCTAATTGGAATAGAACTGTGCTGAATGTTCTTCTTAAATCTGTCCTTTTTATTTATTGATTTGTATCCTGCCTTTATTATTTCTACCAATAATTCAAGGCTGCAAACATATTTTAACATACCTTCTTCCTCCCATTCTCCCCATAATAGCCACCCTGTGAGGTGGGTTGGGCTGAGAGAGAGTGACGGGCCCAAAGACACACAGCTGGCTTTCATGGCTAAGGCGGGATTAGAACCTATGACCAGCCAGTTGCTGGCCTGTTACCTTAAACACTAGACCAAATTGGCTCTCTTTGACCTAACTAAAGATGTAAAACATACTAACAGTGACATTTAATCTCCCTACAACTGCTAACTTGTCAGTCAAAGCACAAGTTATTTCAATAATGATAGATATAACTTCCAGATATAGAATTACTATGCACTAATACTTTTCTTCTGCCCTATATCTGGACAGTTTAGTTCCTCAAGGTTCAATGTAGGAAACTTTAATGATATTATTTATTAAGAGAGATCAAAGAAGAACTTATAAAAGAAATATCATGTTTGTATTGTTTCTCTTTGCATGTAATATGGAACTATAGCCTTAAAGCATGTTCACTACTTGCGTCCTGATGATACAGCAGGATCAAAGAAAATATATAGTATTGACAGATACAAAATATGCTGTATAGATAAATATCATATAGAGAAAGCCTGCAATCTCAAAATATAGTTGTGAGAATAGAAATACCACGAGGTACTCTGTGTTATTATAGAGCAGCAAAAGAAATAAAAATGCTAAGGAATATCATTTTCAAGACTGTCCCTATTAAAACAATAGTAATTGAAAACACAGCAAAATCTATAAATACATAAATCACCACTAGGCAGTACATGACTAGTTTGTTCAAACCAGGAATTGATCTCCTGAACTACTGCATTATATTCAGAAACTTTCCAAGTCCTGGTGGTCAACAAAGTTACAGGAAGGGATGTGCTGACTTCAGTATCTATTATTTCATGTCTTTAGGAAACACCTTTCATTTACCTTTGAACAAAATCTCAAGGGAGCCATTAAACATTGCTTTTATGGCCAAGCTTAAGAGCAAAACAACATCTCTTAATGTTGGACTTCAGGGCAGGCCATATACCTCTTCACCATAAATTAATAGTATTCAAAGAAAAATCTGATATTGTAGTCTTAGACAAAAGCTAGAACACCTATTAACAAATGCAACATCCAATATGGAGATATTTATTATCTTGTTGCATCAGCAAGACAGATTAATCAGTGTTTACAGAAGAGTACCATTAGGATTCATTGTTCATAAAATACTAGTAATGCCGCTTTGGCATCTTTGTTCAAAAAGCAGTTTCTTCAACAGTATAATTAATTTTCAGGAAAATGCTGATTAGCGTAGGCCAACAGTCAAGCACTCTTGTAGAACCATTCCCCTTATCAACAGAAATGGAAACAAATGTAACAGAGGGAACTATATAATCACATGTAAGCCCCCCACCATTAATTATACCATGGTGCCATTTCTGTTTGGATTATTGTTCTATTATTATTTCATTGCATGTTGATATACACACTTCTTTATTTTGATACCATTTGATATACCAGTATACAGTTGATATATACAATTGTATACTGTATTCTTTTTGTTGAATTTTCTATAAGTCGCCCAGAATGTCTGTGACTGAGCTAAGTGGCCAAACAAATGTTTAAATAAATAGATACTTATGGGAATATAAATACTTATGGGTATATAAAGAGATTACAATATTGTAGAGTTCCTTGATATCTTATGAAAGGGTCTGGACTTCTGATCACTTGCTATGGTACTAAATATTAATAATTTTGTGCTTTAATACTGCTGTTCTCAAAAGTGAACACATACTTGCATCTAAAGAAATGACAATAAAGCACTATGAAAAGAGTAAAGGTAAAAAAGGGAAAGGTTTCCCCTTTCAGTTGTGTCCAACTCTAGGGGGCAGTGCTCATCTCCAGTTTGTAGGCAAGGAGCCAGAGTTGTCCAAAGAGGCTTCCATGGTCATGTGGCCAGCATGACTATACACCAAGGTGCATGGAACATTATTACCTTCCCACAAATTTAGGCGGTGCCTATTTATCTACTTGCATTTTGCATGCTTAGATTGGCAGGAGATAGGGTAAGGAACAGGAGCTCACTGCATTACAAGGCAGCCCTTGGATCTCAAACTAAGGCTGCTGACCTTCTGGCCAACAAGCCAAGCCAACAAGTCTTAACCACTCAGCCACAGCACCCCTCCCCTATGAAAGGGGAAGATACACAATACAAGTATTTTTATAGTGTTTATAATTTAAAACTTTATCTTCAGTGAAAAACATAAACTTAATGGTTGCATTTTGAACAGTCTGCTGGCTTTTCCCAACTGTGTAAGAATGACTCAGTACTTCAATTATTACAGTAGTTACAAGATTTAAGATTTTTGTGAGAAAAATATATTAATCTTAATTAAAAGAAGCTCAAGATTTTTATTCTTGAAGTGTTTTCTGAAGACATTAATAATTTAAACCTGTGTTATTCTGGATAAAGATCCTGCAAGGCTGGACATGTTTTCTAGTATGTTTTCAGACATATTCTCCCAATGTAATCTGCTTGATTTTTGTTTTTGTTTTGGTAATGCCAGATGAATTAAAGCAAAATCAAGCATCTTTGTCTAGAACCTTGACATTGTTGTAAGTTATTGGTTGCTCCTGTTATATTTGGGAATCAATCATCTACCATTACTAATCTCCCTTTATTTCTTGGAATGAGAACAGATAGGCCTTGCTTAATGACTGCTTGTTTTGACTTTGGCAGATAGAGCTTGTCATGACCTGATTCCAGAGTTCTGATGGCTGTGCCCCCCTTGCAGTCACATGATCACATTTTGGGAGCTTGACAACTAGCTTGCATTTATGGACTTTTGCAGTCACATGACTGCAGTTTTCTGTGTTTTTTGCTGGTTTCTGGCATTTACTTCCTATTTCCAGCAAAAAACACTCACTGAAAAAAACAGATTTAACAACTGTGGTGTTTAACAACCACTGCAAAAAAGTCATAAAATTGGGCATAGTCACATAGTGACCCACTTAACAATCGCCATGACTTATTCTAGGCCTAATTATGGTAGTAAGTCAAGGACAATCTATAACACATTTATTTAAAAATTGAAGTAGAGTCTCTTAGGAGAGAAATCAAGGTACAATTTTAAAATTGAAACAAAAATGTGATATTTCCCTTAAAATAAAATAATTAAAATTAAGTTAAAATAAAAATTAAGTTTCACAGTTCATCATAATTAATTAGGGCTCACAACATCTCAAATAGTTTGTCAAAATGCATTTCTGATACATCTTCATCTATTTGTCTTAGCAGCCTGGTTTGTATAGCACTATTTTGCTGTGAGCTTTTTGGCACTCTAAAATCTTTGGATGGATATGAAACAGCTGCTGAGTTGCCAGTGGCATTAAAGGCTTAACATTAAATTCTTTGCTCTAATTTTCTCTAATCTTTTAGACCTTCCCAAGCCCTGTTTTCACAATTTGGCTAGTGGGAACATATTCATTCATTTTATGAGCAGCATCAAACGAATGGATCAGCTTTCTAGTTTCTCTCCTAAGAATCTTACTTTTTGTCTCATAATATTTTCTAGGTCATGAAAATTTGACAGACACTTTACTATAATCTGTGCCTGAGTTCTATCTACTTTTGAAATTGCAAGTTGCCTCAAGCTGTATATAGCATGTGTCTGCCACCACTTGAACATATGCTCAAAAATCTCAATGACAGAGCACATGCTTTGCATTCAGATATCTCAAGTTTAACCCTTGGCTTTTTCTCTTAAAAAGCAGCAGAGCTAAAAAATCACAGTCCTATTGCTACTACTAATCACATTTCTAGATACAATAGACCAAAGTTCTGGTGCAGTGTAACAGGAGTCTTTTGTTCTTTCATGCTCCACAGGGCTGTGGACAAGGAGAGGTACCTTTATTTTGATGGCAATCCGAACAGAAAAAAAGTAGAGAAGCTAAATGAATTATTTATTTCTGTCTTCACAGAAAAAAACTGGGGAGAAGCCTGAGCAACTGTTCCTCGGGAGGAAATCAAGACATGAATGAAGTGTTTTAAATAATGCAAGATGTGGATAAGTGGAAAAGAAGAAGTTGCTAGAACCAGAGATAGCTAATGAAATTGAATCCTGGAAGAATTAGGACAGACAAAAGGAATATTTTATACAGTGTTTAATTAAATTTGGACTTCACCAAGTTACTGGCAACCGAGCTGGGCTGGCTTCATAAAATGGTTGGACCAATTAATGGAAATTAAGGGGATCAATAGCCATCAGCCTTGATGTCACTGTGATTGCCTCTGAAGATCATCTGCTGGGAGACTAACGGGCTTCCTTGTGCTGTTGGCTGACAACTATGAGAACTGCTGGTCTAAATGAGCCAGGGATCTGCTCCAACAGAACACTGCTTAAGTTCTTACATGTATGTGTATACACTTGTTCTTACTTGTACATGGCCAGACAATGTCAGAAGGCTCTCAAAGCATCTACCCTATGCCTTCCAAAGGACTTTGTAGGTTTCTTTTT
>JANHZU010002909.1:12731-31893 GCA_032468055.1 Acrochordus granulatus
GGCAACAGATTCACAGATGAACTTTGCTAACACAACAAAAGGTTTTATAAGTACTTCAATATTTGATTTAGACCTGAGGCATACAAAGTTTCCTACATAATTGTTTTAATAGTACAGTCCTGTGGTTAAAATTACCTGGTATCAAAGGAAACCCACTGCCTGAGAGAAGTGATATACAGAGTTCACACACTGAACAAATTTAACAGTGGTATCTTTTCTCTCCATGCTCTCATCACTCATAAGGCTAAATACCACACATAGATTCTTCCCAGTTTGCCATCATACATTACTTTGAAGGTACATTAGGTGAAGCCAGCAACTGTATGAACTAAGACAGCCTTCAAATACATCTGAGTTTGTGGCTTTCTGACATGATACAGCTTACTAGATATAAACAACTTTCAGATAACTGCAAATAAATATTCAGCCTGTTCAATTATTCAAACCTTTATGTGGTTTATGAAACAGAGAAGAAATAATTTAGCATAGCATCTAAACCTGGGTTCTTTTGTTGCTTGCAAACAATTCAGAATAAAAATAAGCAATAACTGCTAGGTTGGGCATTTTGCCAATGGAATGCAATTGATGCTAACTATGAGCTAAGATTGAACAAGTGACAGTGAAAATAATTTTAAAAAGACTTGTGTAAGCATTTTCCTCTGAGGATTACAAAGTCAGGTATGTCATTTAAAAATCCTCATTGGTATCAATGGAGGATTTTTTTTTCAAAAAAAGAACTGCACCTGCACTGGCATGGTGATCATTTTTTCAAAACAGACTTACTTAAAGTTTATATATGTGGTCTTTGTTTTCTGCCAAACTTGTTCACTCTTACTGGAAGAAAGCAAAGCTGATCACAAACTCTACCCAATTTGCTTGATTCTGCTTTAGTGGAATATTTAACTTGGGAAAAGGATCAGAGGACTTGAATATCTTAATTAAGAAGGAAAAGTTACATTTGGTTTAGAAGAAAATACAAATGTTGGGGCCATGATCACACTGTATAAAATCATGTAGACAATGAAAAAAGTGGGCAGAGGAATGTTTTTCTTCCTTCTCAATAGACCAGGGGTTCTCCAGTAAAGGTAACTGGAAGAAAGGAAGAAAAAAAATTATTCCATATAAACTGTAAAATTCATTACAGCAAAATGTGGTGATGGCCACTAATTTGGTTAGGTTTGGAAGGAGATTGGATCCATTCGCAGAGGATAGATCTATCAAGGGCTATTTTCTTTTAAAGTCAAAACTGCTTCACTGTGGGGAACAATGTTAGGAGAGTTTTCTCTAGATCCTGCTTCTGAGCCTATCCTCTTATTCCATTTTCCTGTGGCGATTGTTAAAAGCAAAACAATGGTCTAAGATGGGCTGTGACATGATCCAACAAGGTTATTTTTACCTTTTTGTGGCACTCATATTCTACTCTACTTTCTAAAAAATTATTGAAAGCTCATGCTTTTATTTCCTTTGTAGCATAGGAGGGGGAAAATAAAAAGTGAGATGGGAATTTCTTTCATCCTCTGTGACCCATGGATTCTTCTCTCAATGTCCCAAAGGAGCATTTTGGTATTAATTTTATCTTTACTTAACACCTAACCATAAGACAAATGGTCAGGAAAAGAATGTCAGCTGCAGAGAAATTAGAATCAGCTTGTTAACTGCTAGTCTCAACATAATCAAGATTGAAGCCATGGGATGTTAGGAAAAGATATGCCTGCAGATAGGCAATATTTTTATGCTCCCATATGCTCCAGTTCTTGGATACTGAATCTTGAATATTACTAGCCCTAATAATAATTATTTTTCTGTAGAATGGAAGATTAAAATTAACATGTTAAATTCCTCTTGAATATCAAGTATATTTATAATGCTGGTGCAAAATCCTAGCACTATTTTAAAATTCAGATTTTAACACACAGATGTATATTTAATTTACTAATAGGAATATCTCTACCATGTAACAAGAAATAAAAATTAACATGCTGGTAGAAAAGTTTAATATTAGATCCAGCTGTTTGCTGATAATCATACAATCATATTCTATTTTCTTCTAAACCAAATGTAACTTTTCCTTTTTAATTAAGATATTCAATTAATCATATATGGTTAATTACATACATATAATTAAAATTGGGTCTGATTGGAGAAGGAAAAACCTTAACAAATATTTCAGAGGTGCTACTAAAACGTTCAGAAACACTGCAAGATGCTTATAAATTCTGAAGCATACGCCTTATTTTTTTATTTTTTAAAAAATGAGCTATTAGTAGCAGGAGCACTTCACTTTTATGGGCATGCAGATGTTTGTAAATACTGTATGTACATCAAACAGAAAGCATATCTGATTGCATATCCCTATTAAAAATGATCCTGGGTTGGCTTCAGCATAAATATATGAAATGGCTCAAAAACCTCGATTATAGTAACTTAAATAGATGGGCAGTATAGGTTATTACTCACTGAAATACTAATGCTTAAACATCCTAAAAAAAATTTAGACTACCATAATTTTATGTGCAAAAAGGATCTAAAGTGGATGGGTGGGATGAAAAGAAAATTTGTTAGTTTGAGCATGAGCCAGTCTAATTTATACTTCTCAGAATAACACATGAATATGCAGTTCTCCTTCAGTCTTTACAATTCTCTGAATTCTGTAGTGTAGTTCTCTAATAAAAATGTCGATGGAGAGGGAAATGTATGCAATGCAGTACACAAACTGTTATGCCTTTACTTTAAAAAATAATGAACTGCTGTAAACCCAGGAGACGATCAAGTTTGTGGAAGCATGTTTGCCTGCCCTGAAGAATCTGTCAAATATCATCAAAAAGTTTATAAAAACAATAATCCATGAATTATTTATAATAAAGTTATCAGTTATATACCCTTATTATATTTCCTTATTTTGATTTTACTTTTACCCTTTGGTATTTATTTATTAAGAGGTTTGTGCATTTTTATGGTTATTTTACTGTGAGCTGCCCAGAGATGCTCATAGTGAGTTTATTTATTTATTTATTAAATTTGTATGCCGCCGAAATCTGGAGATTCTCGGCGGCTAACAACACTAAAAACAGTACATTAAAAATACTTAAAAAATAAAAATAAACCCATTAAAACAAAATAAAATTGAACAGCAAATAAATTTAACAAACAAACAGTTAAAATTTGGACATCAGACGAAATAATGGGACTACTGCAGAGGAAAATAAGATATGGTCCATTCTAAAACTCTGGCTGTATGAGGGATTTAGAAGGCAGTCTCGCTGGAGGTCTGCTTCCTGTTCAGTAGAAATCTGAATTATATGAAGGATGAGAGAGAATGCTACAAAGGGAGTGTGAGTTACAGGCACTGGAGAAGAGTAACTATGAAACCAAGTTGGGAAGAGAAAAGAACAAGAAATCAGAAATGCAAGAACATTAGCCCAAACCAAAATCCGCTCAGCATCATACCATAGTTAATACCCCTAATGTATCAATTAATAAAAGTTCTATTGAGAAAAAGAAAAAACAATGAGTTTAATGATTTTCAAAAGTAAATTACAAAAAGTGGCTCTGACCCTCTTTTACATAATTTTGTTCCAGCATTCTTTTCGTTTGGATTGGATGCAGATTAATTGAGAAGAATCTGTTTCTAGGTCTCAATCACTTTTGTGTGGTTAACCTGATAATTAACTTTATTACTTTTTCATAATAGCTCAGTTCTGTTCAAATTATGTTAAGAAATTGTGTTTTTCAGTTATCAATCTTGGTTTTTGTTGACCATGATGATGTGGCACAGAAGACCATACAAAAACAACAGCATATTTTACTTTGCAGTTGTAATACTTTTTTTTTCAAAATCCATTAGTCTGCCAAATTCCTATAGCTATATAGACCAGGCCCACACAACATGTAGCCCACCTTGTGCAGCCCACTGGTGGTTTTTAAAAAGTCAAAACGTTCACTGCCATTGTCAAGCATCTCAATGTCTCTAGGTCTCATTGCCACTCTGCTAGCTGTCAAACACTAAATGTTGCTTTGTGGCCCACAAGGATTTCTAATTTATTAATGAGGCCCTTTCCCTTCCACAAGTTGCATGGGCTTGCTATAGGATTACAATGAAAGGAATAAAATTAAAACTGGAGGTTGACCATTGCTTTTTATATTTGAAGACACTTAAGTTTGCATTTTTAATTAAAATACACTTACCTCAATTACTCTGCTATCAAAATCTTCAAATGTTTCTGTCAGTTAAGGGGAGACATGTATTAGTGATATACATACATCACGTACAATAGCCATATTATTTTCCAAGCACATTACATCTCATCACAATTAAACCTCATTACAATTGGAATCAAGTCTTGCAAAATACACTTAATTACACAGATTCTGGAACTGGCCTTCAAACAATCATTTGTCTTGGAATATCTGCCTATAGTGGTACATCAGTGCTCTGTGTTCCAGGTAAATGCTGATGATCTTCTAAGCCAGGACAAATATGAACCTGTTCAGGCAGCAATAAGTAGGATAATAATGAACTGGAACATCTATTCCATAAGAATGAAAGTGCTTCAGGAATAATAGCCATTTGTGACATGCAAATGGAAGTATGGAGAGAAAGAATAGTAGCTTTTTAATTTTTAATGTGATGAAATGTAATTAAGTTGGCAACATCAAATTATAAAACAAACAGATGACAACAGTTCTAGCTAAATAAATTTTGAAATGTTTTATTCACTTGGCTAAACATTACCTGAGTAAGCAATCATGCACAGATCCAATGGTGTTTAAACTTAACAGGAAACAGCCAGACTAAAAAGGTTTACTTTTATTACGGCAACGCTACAATTGATATTTGTTTAGAAATCAGTAAAACAGTATTTCTAGCTGTACTCCAGTTTCTCCATAAAATTGTTTTTAAAGGGAGCCATATAATTTCAGGGAAAATTATACTGAGCCCTTTTCTCTGGAATTCTCCCTGCTTTGGTTGTTCAATTCTTTCCATCAGTCACTGGGAAAGTGGGGGATTTGCAGTCAGAATTCACTGACATTACAGGGCACTAATTTGAATTTTTGGACAGTTCACAATTTTAAATTCCAAAAACAGATTGGTAGAACATGGCAAGTAAGCTGTATTCCGAATCTTTTCCAATGTACAGTATTTTAATAAACATTTGCGGTTCCCAGATATGATCAAAATTCACATAGCAAATATGTAGCCTGAAATAATAGTGTGGAATATTTCATGTATCTTCTAATCCTTTCCTCTTAAGTTAATACTAGCAAGAAAATAATTTCTCCCAAACCTAGTTTCTTTTGCAATGTCTGTTCTCCTTAGATGGCCTTCCATTTGCATTGATAACTTGGTGTTAGCAGTATACACCAGATTATGAAACCACCAAAGAAATCTTGTTTCCAGACAATAAAGTGTTCATTCTTTCCATAAATATCTCACCTCCGTTGGGTCCAGGATCAGGAGGTCCTAAACTAACACCTCCCCAGGATCGTCCAGTCCAACCTCTCTCCTTCTTAATCCTCATTTTCCTTTTTTGGTCTCTTTGTTTTTGTTCTTCAGCTTTTGCTAACTGCAGTGCCTTCTGCTCTCCTTCATCTCTCTGAGAAATGGTTTGAACTTTTCCAGATACCACCAATGGAGCATTGAGGCCAGGCCAGAGGAAACCTAAAAATCCTGAATATATCCACATAAAAATAAGTGTAACTTTGAGAAATAGTCTCATCATGGATATTATTTAGCACACTTCTCATCTACATGTACCAGAACAAAATATCAGAAGCTATATGAATATTTTTGCATTAAAATTCCTCAGCTTTCCAGCAAAATGAAAACAAATGCTCATGACCATGGGAGAAACGGCTCATTTGTTTTATACATACAGCTTATCATGGTATCTTATTCAGTGGAGAAAGATTAAAACTATAAAAAAATTAAGTTAGTCAACAATTTTGATGAACTAGTACTTCCAAAAGTTCAAATGTTTTTAATAAGATAAATAAAAGAAGAGAATCCACCTGTCTAGAACTTATGACTGAAAGTGAGTCAATATTTTTCCATCTCTTTCTCTTTTCCAATCTGGAATCAATTCTATTCAAACAGAAAACAAATTTCCGAAAATAAATTCTGACCACCACTCCCTTTGCCTATTTTCAGTATCCTACCCCACAGAAATCCTTATAAATCTATTATGGTGTGGATTTTGCAATAAGACATTATAGCATATTGTCATTTCCTAATGACTGTCTTTCTGCTGGGGTTCAGGAAGCAATTCCCTCCATGCAGAATTTACTCTACTACCTTATTAGGCCAAATGAGGCTACAATTGATCTCAGGCATCAGATGCTTGGCAGTCTGAAGAGGATACCAATGATAGCTTCCCCATACCATGATTGCTTCCCAGATACACCAGGACCTTCTCATTCCAAAGAGACAGTTATCTCCCCTATGTAAGCTACCTTGTACCTCCTAAACTACTATCTTACTGTTTGGCGGATTTTCTTTTCTAATTAATTAACATTTGGCAATTAACAGGGCTGGTACTTCATTAATTTGTTCTGACTCTTTGTACTTTAGTAATGACAATCCTCTCTAGAGCAGGGTTTCCCAAACTGTGAGGTGCACCTCCCTTTTTTACATTGGTTTTTATCTCATCTTGCTATTTTTATAAATAACTCAAGGCAGCGAACATACCTTATACTCCTTCCTCTTCCTATTTTTCCCACCCTAACAACAACTCTGTGAGGCTGAGAGTGACTGACCCAAAGTTACCTCATTGGCTTTCATGCTTTAGGCAGGATTAAAAAGTTTTCTGGTTTCTAGCCTTATGCATTAACCATTACGCCATACTGGCTCCTTTACAATATTATCTCCCTTACATTGTTACGATACATCCACTTTTCTCAAAGTTTCACTGTATTGTTTTCATTGTTAATTTGTGTTCATTTTGGTGTTTGGATTTTCAGGGAAGGTAAGTACATAAAGGGCAGTGCCAACGAATTATCAAACATTTGTGCTCATTTCGCATGTTGGCAAACTTATGCTCAAAATTAACAAGCTTGGCTTCAGCAGTACTGATAACTAGACAGAGGAACTAGAGATTAAATTGCTAACATTCACTGGATCATGGAGAAAGCAAGAGAGTTCCAGAAAAACAGCTACTTCTGCTTCACTGACTACGCTAAGGCCTTTGATCATGTGGATCACAACAAACCATGGCAAATTCTAAAAGAGATGGGAGGACCAGACCACCTTACCTGTCTCCTGAAAAACCTATATGCAGGTCAAGAAGCAACAGTTAGACCCAGCCATAGAACAATGGATTGGTTTAAAATTGAGAAAGGAGTACGACAAGGCTATATATTGTCATCCTGCTTATTTAACTTATATGAAGAGTAATCAAGCAAAATGCCAGGCTGGATGAATCACAAGCCGGAATTAAAATTGCCGGGAGAAATATCAATAACGTCAGATGTTTGTTTATTTATTGGATTTATATGCTGCTGAAATCAGAAGACTCTTGGCGGCTTACAATAAAAATCCATAAAAACCTTAAAACAAAAAACCCAGCTGAACTGGGAGGAAAGGAGCTAAAACATAAAAATATATATATGGGGAACGGAGGTGACTATTAATCTACTAACCAGCTCCAGGATGATGAGTCCCCATTAGAGCCCCATGCCAATTGACAGAGCCAGGTCTTAAGGCCTTTTCGGAAGGACATAAGGATGGGGGCAGAGGTCACCCCTGGGGGCAAGATGTTCCACAGGGAAGTAGCAACAGCAGAAAAGGCTCTTCTCCTTGATCCTGATAGCCTAACTTCCTTGGCTGACGGGATCTGGAGGAGGTCTCTTCTTCTGGATCTGGTGGAACAGGAACTCACCGTTGGGGTGACACGATTCCTCAGGTCACGTGGTCTCATGCCATGAAGGGCTATAGGTTAAAATCAGCACCTTGAATTGCAGCCGGAAGCAGACTGGCAGCCAATGCAGTTCTCGGTACAAAGATGTCACATGGGCCGATCTACTGGCACCCAAAAAAATCTGCGCAGCCGCATTTCCAGCTGCAATTTCTGGATACTCTTCAAGGGTAGCTCCATGTAGAGCACACTGCAGTAATCCAACACAGAGATGATGAGAGCATGAGTGACCAAGTGAAGGGAGTCTTGGTCTAAGAAGAGGCGTAGCTGGCAAACAACGCGAAGTTGCGCAAGGGCCCTCCTGGCCGTGACTGAGATCTGCTCTTTGAACAGAGTTGTGAGTCCAGAAGGACCTCCTGATTATACATTGGATCTATCTGGGATAGTGCAACCCCATCTAAAGATGGTAAAAGTCCCAGAACCCCCAGACACCCAAAGCCACTTGGTCTTACCAGGGTTCCCCATCCAGATCTGAACAGCCTCCAGACACCAAGTCAGGGCCGAGACAGCATCACTTGGATCACCAGGGATGGAAATGTAAATCTGAGTATCATCAGTGCAGTGATGGTACCTCATCCCATGGTGATGGATGATCTCACCAAAAGGTTTCATGCAGATGTAAAAAAGGAGGGGAGAAAGCACCGAGCCTTGTGGCACACTACGATGTAGTGGCCGTGGGCTGGATTTCTCCCCCCTTATTAACACCTATTGAGACTGGCCATGGAGAAAGGTGCTAAACCAGCCCCAGCCCCCACAGATGAACCAAAAGGATACTGAGAGGTCAAGGAGGGCCAGAATGGATGAATTACCTCCATCCCACTTTCACCAGAGATCATCGACAAGAGCAACCAATACTGTCTCCATCCCATAACCAGGCCTGAACCCAGACTGAAAAGAGTCTCGAAAATCCATTTCCTCCAGGATCTTCTGAAGTTGCCATGAAAACATTTTCTCCACCACCTTGCCTAAAAAAGACAGGTGGGAGACTGGATGTTAATTGTCCAGACAGGTGGAGTCCAGTGATGGTTTTTTAACAGGGGGCGAACCAGGGCCTCTTTGAAAGGTCCCATATATATCTTGCAGATGTAAATCAACTGCAGATGTTTCAGAAAAATTATGTTGTTGAAATCTTTTATTATAGAGGTTGTTTGGTCTACCCAATGTAAAATTCCAAACAAGCTTCATTACATTGAATGGCATAAATGATATCTGTCTGTTTGTGCTTAGGAATCTTGTCTTTAGGATGTACTAATTATGTTTTAGTGTATTTATTGGTTTGAATGAACTTGAATTCTATGTTTATTAAAAATCCTCCTGAGTTTCTCTGATACTCCAGCAATGTATAGAATGGTTACTTTGCTGTGTTTGTTAAGAACTTATTTTGAAGCAGATGAGGAAAGGTTAAATCTTTTTGTGGCTTTGACAAAGTTCTAATTTGGATAATTATTGAGAACTTTTTTGATAATGCAAATTTTCTTTGATGGAACCTTCCTTGCTTGAAGATAAAACATCAGCATGATGTTGTAAGATCCTGATCACTCCCAATTTGTGTTCCAAAGGATGGTGGGTATCAAAGGATAAGTATTGATCTGTGCAGGCTTCCTATAAATTTAAATATAAAGGGTTCTGTCTTCTTTGATGTGTATAGCACATTCCAGAAAAGCCAAAAATGATCTTTAACATCTTCCTATATAAATTATATATTATTGCCAATGGCATTGATATATTGTGTGCATGTTTCCAATTCATGTGTTTTGATTTTGACCCAGGTATCATCCACAAACCTAAACCAGTGGGCAGGAAGGAATCCTGTGAAGGAGTTCAATGCTTTGAATTCAAATTCCTCCATGTAAAGATTGGCCACAATAGGAGACACAAGTGACCCCATTGCATAGCCTTGTTTCTTTCTGTAAAAACTGTCATTGAATTTGAAATAAGTGCTTGTCAGGCAGAGGTCCAAAAGGGTACAATTGTGATCAGGGCTAAGTCTGGTCCATACAGAAAATGTGCTGTTTTGTAAAAGTATTTTCCTCACTTCATTGACTTTCTCATCTGTAGGAATTCATGTGAAGAGTGAAGTTACATCATAAGAAACCATTGTTTCATCAGAATCCAACTTAATATTCTGAACTTGGCTGACAAAATCTTGTGAACTGTTGATGTGGTATGGGGAGCTGCCAATTAAAGATGTCAATAAAGTGACTAAATGTTTAGCAATGTTATAAATGGTAGAGTTGATGCTGCAAACTATCAGCCTCAGTGGAATGCCTTCCTTGTGATTTTGGGGAGGCCATATATGCATGGTGTTGCTTCCCCTGGGTACAATTAATAATATTGTTGTTTATCAATGACACTGTCCTTAATTAAAATTTGCAAACAATAAGCTTTTTTAAATAAATGCCAGTGGGATCTCTATTAAGAGGTTCATAGGTATTCCTGTTCCCCAATAAATTGTACATTTTGGCTTTGTAGTTCACAGTGTTGATAATTACTGTACATCTCCTTTTGTCAGCTGGCAATATAGTAATGTTAGAACTTTTCCTGGTGACTTCTTTCTGAATAGTGAGGTTTGAAGGTGGGATTTTGGCACTGGGAAGTAGAACAGGCTCCTTTAACCCTAATTGTTCTGCCTCTGTTTTGGCCAGTTTGTTATTTATAATAGCTAATTCCATAGATGTGATTAAATCTAAAGAAGGAATCTTGTCAGGAGTTACTGAAAAATTAACTGAAAAAATTTACTGAAAAATTAACTAAGATATCTTTCTCTGTTTGAGTCCATTTTCTATGAGAAAATCTTTTTACCGACAAGTCAGTATTCTATGTCAAATTCTGGTCTTCTCTTATTGAGATAGGAACATTAGTTTTAAGAGATCCCTCATGCCTCATTTGCAGTCTAATAAACTTGTTTTTTTTTACATTCTTGGCTTACATTGTGTTATGCTAATTGAACTTCCTCCACAAATTTTTTGACATTATTAAATATTTTTGTGGGTAAAATTGTTCTCAGCTGCTGGAATTTGTGTCTCTCTTTATCTTTCAATACATCAATTGTAAAATGAATTTGTCTTAACCATTTGCTGAGAAGCTGGATCTGCACTTTACATAGGATGTTTTCTGCTCTGTGTCCTCTTAATGTTGAATTTAGGTGTAAGCTGTTAGGAATGAGTCCTTGTTTTTGGAGGTAACAGAGTTATTTTAGGACTGGTTGAAGAGTATTTGCTAGATAACCAAGAATATGTTATAAAAAGTCAATCTTCTTCTTTCAGCTGCTCCTGTCAGGGGTTGCCAAAGTGAATCTTCTGTTTCAATCTTTCTTGGTCTTCAGCATCCTCCTCAGATGTTATAAAAAGTCAATAATTATTAAAAATGGATGTATTTGGACCATGAAAGTAGCTGGCTAGAATTGTACATGAAGATGTTCGGTTTTAGATATCAATCTAGAAATGAAGAGGTTAGTTGAGTGATGTTTGCTTGGCCACTTGATAAACTGGGCAGTTCCATTACTGAGCTCAAGGAGAATAATGATACCAAAATTTGAGAATTCCCTTCCTTGGTAGATATTAAATAGACTCCGCTCTTCCTCTAGACAGTCAATTAATTAATTATTTGATCTAGGACCTCTCTTGACCAACAATTTGGGGAACCAGCTTTAATTCCAGTACAATAGAATCTACAGTCTATTAGTAGGCACTTTAGATGTTTTTGGATATGAAGCCCTGCTGAATACTTGTAATGGTGTTACTGCTACAATTTTGGAAGGCTGGTTTTACATTGTTCCTTGGGCAGAGAAATATAAGTTTGTGGTAAAATTCATACTGGAGGATCTGCCACTTTGTAAACCTTGCTGGAATGTTGATCAGAGCAGAAAGGGAGTTGTGGATACATTTCTCTGTCCTGCAATAAGGAACAAAATAATGCCTCCTTGTGGGACTGTGTCATATTTCTTCCTTTGAAATATGAAGATGAATGAAGAGTCAGTAGGAACAAGACAGAGTACATGTGCATAAACAAGAGAGAGGATGGTGGAATCATGAAGTTGCAAGAAGTAGAGGTGGTAAAGTTGGATGACTTTAAATGACTGTCCAAAATAATGGGAAATGTGACAAAGAAGTGAAGAAATGAGTGAAGGCAGGATGGAGTGGATGGAGAAGAGTGTCAGGAGTGATCTATGATATGAAGGTGAAAGGGAAGATCTACAAGACAGTGCTGAGACCAGCAATGCTGTACAGCCTGGAGACAGTGGGCCTGACCAAAAGACAAGGGGCAGAGCTAGAGGTGGCAGAATTGAAGATGCTGTGTTGGGTGTGACAAAGTTGGACAAGATTAGAAATGAGTATATCAGAGGGACAGCACAGGTAGGAAGGTTTGATGATACAGTGAGAGAAGCGAGACTTAGATGGGCATGTGTGGCAGAAGGATGAAGAGTATATAGGGAAGAGATTGCTGAGGATGGAGTTACCGGGCAGAGAGAGAAGAGGAAGGCCTAGGAGGAGGTACATGGATGTTGTGAGAGAGGATATACAGGAAGTCAGTGTGACTGAGGAAGATGCTGAAGACTGAGGAAGATGGAAACAGAAGACTCGCTGTGGCAATCCCTGACGGGAGCAGCCGAAAGAAGAAGAAGTGTATACTGTATATTCCTACAATTACCTCTTGTTTTTCCAGAGTGCAACTTCTAAAATAAGTAGAAAGCAATAAGCATGAGGCACTCTGTTGCAGGCTCGTACAACACATTTGCATCTTCTTTTGCAAGTTGTCAGAATTCCAAGTTTAGAGCTCTCACAATAGTCCCAATTGTGTCAGGATCCCTTAATTAAAATTGTATGCTTTATGACATCATTATGACATCATTATTTCAATGTGCTGCTAAATAATTAAGAGCATCCATGAATGTCCTTGTTTTCCTTAGGTGTTGAGTTGGCACAGTCACCCACTGATATTTATAGCTTGCCTTAAAAGAAAGCTTGGGCAGGTGACAACATTGTACATTTCCCAGGCAAGAAATAATACAAGTTAATCACATAATATTAACATTTCCCCAAACTCTTGTCTGTATCTGTGACACAGCTTCCCAGAATTTCTCCTTCTGGAAAGAAGAGTTGATGTAAGCTTGCATGGACAATTTCTCCATTATTTTTCAGTGAAAAATGCACCCTTTTCGAGGAGGTTCACAAAACATTTTTTCCTTGTATATATGCATTGGGGAAAAAACAGCTATAACATAATCTGTAAGAGATGATGAATCATTGAATCCTCCCTTAGTGTTGCTTTACTACAACTCACAGCGCCCCTCACCACTGAACACGTCGGGCTGAGTCTGCTTGATCTGTAGTTCAACCACTTGTGGAGGGCCACAGATTCCTCACCTTATAGTATTCCTTTTTAAAAAAGCCATTCATTGAATTTCAAAAAAAAAAAAAAAGCAAGACTTACGTGATTGTATTTTGTGTTTTTTTTACTTTGGTAGCTACTAATGAGTTTGACGCTGCTATACCTACCACAGATAGCTGCAGAATATTTTTTTTTAAATGTGGTAAAATAAATTAGCTGAGTATCCATTGGTTAACAGAATAGAGAGCAAAAATTAAAATATGTGGGAATGATTACATACGATTGTAAAATCAATTCTCTGGGAAAAGTAAACACAATATTTAATAATGTCCCATACTAGGAAAAATTCACACACATACTGATATATGTGTGTATTTTTCTACAGTATTTCTTAGTATGTACGTAGAAAAAGAGAAATAGAACTGAAATGAATTTGGGGAAAATATTCTGAGAAAATTAGTGTAATGTTTACAGATCAAGATCATTAATATATACAATTAATGTATACTTCATTCTTAAATATTATTTTTAGTGAATACTATATAGAGTTTTGAAGCTGATGCATACAGGAACAGGAGCAAACAACTACACTAGTGAACTAGGTACATGATACTTGGCATTCGGAATCAGGTCCCAAGGGTAAATTTAGTTTTAAAACCATTGCTGAAATTTTAAACTGTTTTCACGTTTTGCCTCATTTCTAGCAATAATATTGATTACTATTAATTTAGGGAGAAAGGGAATGACAGTTTAATACAACCCTTTATATGGCGGATTGCTCTAAAATGAGGCAAATTCAGTCTGACCAATGTCATGTACTTGCAGTATTGATTTGGAAGCATTTCATCATTTGTTGGAGTTGGAAGACAGAATTTAATGAATTGTCCAGAAGCGGCTCTGATTCACCACCAAAAATAACACCAAAAGGGGCTTCTACAGCTGCAAGTGTTTTGTGGGTTGGAATAGAAAATGTTGCATGCAGCACACAAATCTGTTGCTGTCGCACCCCTGAAATAATGGCTCAAAAGAATTTGATTGTAGAATCAGAAGCGTCTTGAAGGACTGATTCAAGTCCTTACCCTCTGGTGTAAATCAGCATAAGTACTCTTGAAGCCCAGCCCAACCACACATTAACAAGACTTAGTTTTTATTGTTCCGATGAAATTTTTATGCAAGTTGAAAAATGACATGGAGGCTGTTCTGGATATGTATCAAACTTAGGCAGAAATCCACCAAGCAACCGCAACTGCATTGTTGAAAAGGACACAGTCAGGGGAGCCATCCCACTAACAAAAGTATAGCATCAACAATTATATAATGAGCAAGGCAAAAAGGAATCAGGATGGTAAATCTGTGATTGGTTTTAGACATGTAATCAAGTCCTAGGACCACCTGTGAGATGTGAGTCTAACACCAAAGCAAAGCAGGTTCTTCTGTAAAACTGTCCAGCTGTAAATTGGACTGGGGATCCATAAGTAATCTGCTGTTATCTCTGGAGGAAACTCCAACAGAACTTTTGATTCATATAAAAATACAGCTTGAGGTCTCCATTTTTTGAGGGCCAATTATGTATTTGGAATTTTGGGAGAATATTGTGGATACTCTCAACCAAACAACTACCAGGGAGGTGGAGGCTAATTGCAAAATGCTTTTTCCTAAGAGATAAACAGGTGGAGTTGCTTCCTGTCACTCTTGCCTACTTCACCTACATGCTTTTCATTCAGCCTGTGCAAAATGGCCTTCACAGTATGTCTCAAGGCAGGTGGAAAGACTGATTCAGTTCAAGGCGATGCCTTGTCTCCAGGAAGCAAGGTGTCCACCTCAGTGTCTCCTGTCAGAATCTCTAGGTAGGCTGCTTTATTCTGAAGACTCACTGTTCCCAAAGTGTCGGAGGAAGCACTTTCTGTACAAGTGCAAGATTATTGAGAGGATTTCTGGGGACTGCTTCAGTGCAGATGGAGCCTTTGGGGAGTACTCAACATGGCTCCTTTTTATCATACAGCCTCACAAGATGCACTTTTTATCATCCCAGCTTCTTGTTTAAATGAGAAAACGATTAAAGTGATTGTTTTAATTAACAATGTAAATGTAAAGAAAAGATTAAAAATAAGGCGGAAGAAGAATTTTGGTACCAATCGCTTGTAGGTACCAAGAGAGGGATCTTATTGGGACAACATCTCTATCTGGTGGTAATCACTTCCATTCTTTACCCCTTTGTGATGTATTAGCCCAGAGTAGGACAATTCAGCTGCTGTGAATTTTTGAAAGGAACTTTGCAAGAGAGGAAAAAAGGGTAATTGAAAGGCAAAGGAAGTAAACATTGCTTTGCATCAGGGTCACTCTGACCAAGATTATTTCCTCTGTCTTTCTCAAATACTTCGATTAAATATTCCATTCAGGCACACTGTATTAGATATTACATACTGTAATCATGCATCTCGTGTAATATGGTGATACCAGAGTATGGTATGCTGCACATTCCAAGGTCCTTTTGTCTCACGTGCCAATTGTAGTCAAGAATCTGAATGCAGTTGTATAAAGAAGGAAAGTCAGGAATATCTTAGGGAGCACTGGGCCACTTCTGGCAGCTGCTGAGAAGATGTGCTGGGAAGAAAGATTTGATGACAGTGCTATGCGAACATTTTCGACATCATCAGTTGCTGTATATTGTCAAAATAGTTGTGAGCAGTTTCATATGGCATGCCAAGCTGGACAGGGGAACCTGTCCAATACATTTACTGAAATGCTAAATTATCTAAATTCCTATCCCTTTAAACAACATTTTCAATCGGTACAGAATGTGGCCATTCGTTCTGTGGCCACTTGGAACCCAGTTTGGTAACACAAACCTGAGATCCAAAAACGCATGTTCAGAGGAGAAGCTAACAGTAATGGGATGGCACTGAAAAAGGTACAAGCTAATAAAGGGAAGATGTACGCCTTAGAATGTAGGAATGCAAGTTTGCCAAAGTCAATTTTCTTCTGAGTTCCTCATCCTGTAATCATATATTGTTAGTGTAGATTATGTGCTTCAGCCAGTTCAAGATTCATTTGAAGGGTCTACGTAGTATATAGTTTTGGGCAGGTATGTCCAGCCTTGGCAACTTTAAGGAGTGTGGACTTCACCTCCCAGCATTCCTCAGACAGCATCTTTTTAAGTGGCATATGATTTTTATGGGTGATTCTGACAATCATCCAATGTGTTTATTTATTTTTCTGACCCTGGTGGGTAAAATCCAATATGGCAGCTTTCTTGGCAATCCCCAGTGAAAACCCCAAAGTTTTGAAGGGTCTACGTAGTATATAGTTTTGGGCAGGTATGTCCAGCCTTGGCAACTTTAAGGTGTGTGGACTTCACCTGGACTTCACCACACTCTGGGTGGTGTACAATAAAATGTACAATGAAATATAAGAACAGTAGAAACGTTAAAAATTTAGAAGGAGGCAAGAATAATTTAACATTTGTAAAATTAATCAAAAGGCAAAGGGAGGGCTTTCATGGGATGAGCCATGAAATAAACCAAAATAGTTTGCTAGAATAAACCAGCAAAAGGGTTGCCTTGTTATAATGATCTCTGAATAAGATAATTTACAGTAATCACACCCTCTGTACTCAATTGCTGAACGTAGAAACTACGTGTGTCTGTTGAGACTTCATATCATGGAGAGGACAAAGTTTCTGTTGCTATCTCCCTGTGTTGCTCAAAACCTTTCTGAGAGAATGGAGTGGTCTCAGGGTAGATCTGAGGTTCTCCAGAAGGATCTCAAGATTTTCTTCATGAGAGAGGGTTTGTTTTTTTCCTTTCCTTCCCTCTTCCCTTCCCTTCCCTTCCCTTCCCTTCCCTTCCCTTCCCTTCCCTTCCCTTCCCTTCCCTTCCCTTCCCAGGAGGTAGGTAAGTGTTTGCTGCTGAATAGGGGATGGAGTGAGGGATTTCAAGACAGGCTGGGAAACTGCCACAGAATGTTGAAAATGAAGAACACATGATCACAGCAGCAGTAGAGCAGCAGGCAGCAGGCTGAAGCATCCACCACTTTTCCAAATTTAATTCTGTTAAGAGTCATGGGTCTTGGATTTTAGACACTTTCTGTTAGTTAGTCCACATGAAGTATCTAGGTTTTAAAATTGTTGCCCTATGATGCACTGTTTTGCCAAAGTCATGACAACAAGAAGTTTAAAACCACCGTTGCCTCGCTCTAAACCCATTGTATTTTCTTCTGTATTTAATCTCTTGAAATTTTAATCATTTTTTTACATTTGATGTTTTTTATATTTTTATTTTTTTATGTTGTAAGCTGCTTAGTGTCACCGCAATCAGTGATATGGGTGATATATAAATTTAATAACAACAATAGTAAATATAAAACATTTTAATAGATTAGACTGAAAACAGATCTGAGTTCTCATTTTATTGCTTTTAATTCACCAAATTGGCCAACATGTGGAACACTAACTTAAAGATGTCAGAGAGGACACAGAAATGTATCAAGGATTGATTTTAAGAAACTTGCTTGTATTAAAAAGGAAGTCAATCCCTTTTTGGTTTACTTCACAAGTTTTTAATCACACCACCTGCCATAACAGTCACATTCTTTTGAGCTAGGTAGCATGGCTGAATGAAGAAAACACTCTGCAA
Organism: Acrochordus granulatus; assembly: GCA_032468055.1. Classification (NCBI taxonomy): domain Eukaryota; kingdom Metazoa; phylum Chordata; class Lepidosauria; order Squamata; family Acrochordidae; genus Acrochordus; species Acrochordus granulatus. The sequence continues at coordinate 30,607 of JANHZU010002909.1, forward strand.
GTTCCTTCTCCTGTTGCGCCTGCCACAAGATGAGGAGGCACACTATTAAAAGTCTCTTATTCAGGAAAATCAAAATGGTAAAGATGAAAGAAAGCAAAACATGCTCTTTCTAATAGGGTGTTGTTGACACTGGACCAATTTTCAAAGAAAGGAACCAGTAATTTCATGCCAGTAAATAAATTGAAGTGAAACAAGCCAAGTGCCCAGGCTAATCTTCTCCTCTTGAAAAAATTTTGAGAAATTCTATATGATTTCCTTAATCTTCTCAGGCAGAAGGAATTGAAATGGCTTTAACTCCATTTTATTTTGCATCTTCTAATTACACTTTCACCTCTAGCTGTTTATCAGCTGTACACATTCTCTGAAGCAGGAAGACCCTTTAGTAGCCTGTAAAATGTTTTTCCAATAACTGAAGGAAGGAAGGGAAAAGATATTTGCAGACTTCTTAGGTTTCTTTTCTTTTGGTTTACAAGAAACATTTTGTTTTGTTTACTTGCTATTTGTAGTATCTGTAAAGACAACCATTTCAAGTTCAGAGGACACAGAGCTGCTTGTTAATACTTTTCCTTTTTATCTTCCTTTCTGCCAAATGAGGAGTGTGCCTTATATACATGGTTTTAATGGATGGTATTTATCTTCATATGACTCAATTACATGGGCTGTAATCAATAGGATCAATGTGAGGAAAGCTAATCACATACATATTCCCCATTTGATCATCAATCAGGAAGTTTAAAAAAATACACACATCTATATTTACAATATATCTGCTACTAATATATACTCCAGTTCAGTGAGATTGAAGATATTCCCAAGTCAGAGTAAGTCTGCTGCTGGACAATGCCAAATCAAGAAAGGAAAAAGAGGAAAAAAGGCTGATTCTTGATGGAACAAAAGTTCCTCAGGAGACACAGAAAACTTGGGTTTGGACAGCGGAGAGACTTCAAAAGATGCTCATTTGGAGCAATAATGGGTTGATTATGTGCCATCAGGCCATTTTTTGAGTTCTAGGGACCACAGAGATAGTTTTTATTTTATTTATTTTTTTATTTTACACACATATTTCTATGCCGCCAATTTCTGAAGAATCTTGGCGGCTTACATAGGTTAGTTTATCTATGTTGTTGTTGTTCAGTCGCGCAGTCGTGTCAGACTCTTCGCGACCCCATGGACTACATTACGCCAGGCCCCCTTGTCTTGCACTGTCTCTCGGAGTCTTCCCAAGCCCACACCCATCACACTGACTATGCTATCTATCCATCTCATCCTCTGCCGTCCCCTTCTCCT
>JANHZU010002909.1:65902-78431 GCA_032468055.1 Acrochordus granulatus
CCCAGGTGTCATCCACATATCTGAACCAGTGACTGGGGGTCGAACCTGGAAATGAGTCAAGAGCTCTCCTCTCAACTGTATGGGTTGGTGAGAATATGTTGAAGATTCTCAGTCATCCAGGTAGGGTGGCTGACTCCATCAGTCTGGAGGCTGAGTCATGGCAATTGACTCATGGCAACTGGTTGATGAGAAAGAATTGGACCAAGCAGCAAGGAATGCAGTCTTTGCAGTTATTTACTAATGTGATATGATTTGAGCTACTTCTGGACAGAAGAGTAGTTAGGAAGTAGGACAAAACAAACACAATCCGTGGCCTACTTCTAAGTGAATTTTGGTGAGTAGCTATAAGAAAGGTGATCTCAGCCAGCTAAAATAGTCAGTATATAATTATTTGTTTTATGACATTAAGTTAGTTCATTTTTAACTTTTCCTGTGCTACTTATTAATGCATATAATTATTTGCCTAGTTGTAAGGTTTCAAGTTTGAATTCTACTAACAAACTCCAGTTACTGCGCAGGTATTTAGTACTTGCCAAGACAATAATACCATTCAGAATATGCGGTGATCTACTATTGCATCTTGTATAATCTCTTTTATGATTTCATTTTCCTTTTATTTTTAATTTAATAAATAATCGTTGTGAATGTAGCATCCTTGCATATGAGACAGACTCATATAATGGCATTTATTTTCTCAAAAAAATCTGTTTATTTTGTATAAAACAAAACGCCCTTTAAGCTTTTGATTTATATAGTTTTTGTTCTTAAAATATTTGATTTTTCTATCTCCTGAAAGATTGGTTGATTTCCCACATTGAGGGAAGGAATCCCATAATTAAAGATTTCTAAGCTATAAGGCCAGGGGGTTCCTGTCAGATATGAACAACCAGATTCACATGTGTAGAGTTCAAAACTAGTAACTCTATTGTTAATTTTAATAATTTTTAATATTGCCTGTTCCACAGGGATCCCCCCAGATTGGTAGCTTTCGCCTGGAAAGACTAGATAAGAGGTTGGGAAGGTGGGATCAGATCTTACCCTATTAAGATTACGTAATGCTTCCAGACTAATTTCTCACTTTGGCCTCCAAAATTTGAGATTGAGCTGCAGTATATAAAATTACACAAGGCCTGATTCGAAATTCCAGAAATCTAGCAAAGAAAACTGATGAAGCTTTACTCAAAACCTGTCTTAGATAGCTGCACAGTCTACTCCACTCATTTATCCAATTTCTCTCTTTCTTCTCCTTTCCCTCTTTTCTTCTCTATTTGTAGAGATGGAGGGAGGTACAGATCCTCTACTTGTGGTATAGACTGGAAACACTGCAGTTCTTTTTTGTATTTTATATGCTGTTCTGTATTAACTCTTCATTCTAAGATAGTGTCTCTTAATCATTTAAATAGAAGGGATGTATTGCCCAGGGAGCTAAGTTAATTGGCTGATCTTTCCCAATAGCTGCTTTTCTCAATGGACAACAGCCATTGAAGCAGTTTCTTTTTTCCGAACATAATTATTGTAATGATAAACTTAAAAGTTAATATTGTACAGAGTTTGAATCCATAAGACAGTATGTTGTTCGTTCTTGAAATCTTTGTCAACTTAAATGTTCCTTGAATTTATTAAAGAAATAAGAATCAGAGGATGTGTATTTAGTGAACTAATATTTACCAGTAACAGTCTGTTCTTTCCAACTCTCCTTCTGCTAAATGGCTCATCTTCCTTATGAGAGTGTTTTCACAATCTAATTCCTCCATGTATTATATGATGTACAGTAGGATGGACTGCTTGTAAAAGAAAATCTTTGATCCCTTCATTGTTCTGCAGAATTTACCTTTTTTGCTGCACCTGCTGTTCATTAAATCTTACCTTTCAGGCTGAAATCAAAGGAGATGTAATGTGGAGAAATTAATGCATATTTGTTTATAAGACAGTGGCAGACTCCCATGTGCCTTCTGCTTTCTCATTTAATTTTCCCCCCTTTATGCTGGTATGGTAAAATATATTGTAAAGCTACCTGTCAAAATCAGCAGTCATGCCATTGATCACAGCGGACAATTCAAGATTGTGTTTTGTGATTTTGGGGAGATGAAAGACACCTTTATTTCAGATTTCTTTTAAACTGAATTTTGGCAAGCTAAATAGTCTTATGGTTTTGGGGGCTTATTCAACAAACTATGATTAGGCAATCATAATTAAGTATAAACAGGGTTTATGTATTTTATTATTAGAATATTGGTGTTATACTGTTCAGGCTTTTTCTTCCAAGACACAGTGTTGCTATCCATAGATTTCACACTAACTTATTTTGCATATAAAATCATGCATTCCTTAGCAAAATTGCAATGACCCCAACACTACAACCTTTGTTAATTTCTAGTTCTAGGTCAGTGGCCAGCAGGTTGGAATGAACTGGAAGAAATGATGAGATGGATTACCCATTTTCCTTTTCTCCTTGCCAGGCATTCTTTGATTCAGATGCCCTGCATTTTCTCTCCTTCTGTGATGGCAGGCCAGACTAATCATTTTGGAAAGGTTATACTTGTCATTTTTGTTTGCTGTTTCTTTCTTTTGCCTGCTGGAGTCAGCTTTCTATTTGGACTCAGTCAGATTGCTCAATGACATGTTTGTGGACATGCATTGATGCAGCCTAAAGCAAACATTAATTGCCACTTTGTTGCTTTGGTCATCCTTAGGGAACCAAGATGTTCTTAGGGAACCAGCAGCAGAAGAAGAGAGATAAGAGAGAGGGAGAGAGACAGACAGACAGACAAAGCTCACCAGGTATGGTACCTAGTGAAATCCCAAAGCTATAGGTTAAATTTGGAAGTTAAACACAGACACACACACACACTGGAAGAAGGCAGTGGCAAACTGCTTCCATTTTGTTGCCAAAATAGTTACATGGATATAGGCAAAAACACTAGGAAATTTATTTCCTTATGGGTATTTCTATACCACTCTATTCAAAATGGCTGGATGTCATAGATGTTAAATGAGCATAGCACCTCCTTGCTATTCATCATATCAGCCTGACTTTTTTCAGGCTGTGGTGTGAACCTGAAAAGAAGTTATAGCTGATTAAGAACCCCATTCTCTTTAATTGGTCAATGTCTTAAAGAAATAGCATCTTTAGCTTTGTACGGAAGCTGTTAAGTCTAGGGGAAGAGCGTGATGCTCACATAAATTCAAAGGACTTCCTCCAACACATTTTCAAACTGTGTACAAGGATTGAAAGCCTAATTGCTAGGGGAGACAGAGGGGGAGAGAGGAAGATATAGGTTGGGAAATACAATGTGCACACATGCATATGAGTGCATAAGAGAAAGAGAGAGAAAGAAACAGACAAAGCAACTAGACTGGCTCTAGTCCTAGCATGCTTGCTGGCATGCAATCAAATCAGTTCTCCAAGTTATGGCAACATTTTCTATGATTGCCTTTTATGTGTTCCAAATTGTCCATAACAGCTGTAAATGTGGCTGTCCAATTTGTATTCCTAGTGCTACAGGTGTTCCCCATAGTTTGTACTGCGACAAAGGTGAGAAATCACTTAATACTTGTGGAAAATAAGATTTATCATAATTAATTGATTTAATCTAAATTAAATGAGATATATTTACTTTTTTCATATTGTTCTAAACCCATCAACTTATGAATGTATACCCCAGCATACCATTCAAAGTTATGATGCAATCTTCAGTCCGAAAACATTTCTCACCCCTGCCATAGACAGCGATATTTATTCACATGAAAAGTCAACTTCTCTGAAGATTTTTTTGGGGGGGAAAACCTCCCCCCAGCAATTTTGAAATGGCAGAAGGCCTTTCAGTTCTGAAAGTCATGTTTACAGAAAGGATGTTTTGTTATGTTATCCTAGGATCCGTAATGCTTAGCACTGTTCCCATAAAGGCTTGTCTATATTCATTATGAATCACTTCTTGTCCAGAAGATTTAATTTCTAAAAAGTACCATAAATCCAGTGAACAATGAGACAGACAAGATCCTGTTGGAGTGTTCAATTTTGCAAATTTCCAACTCCTGGGCTCTTCTTCCTCCAATTTTCTAGGTAGCTACTAATATGAAAATGGACTCTGTTCTCATTTTTGGCTGTTAATTCAATGGTGGCAGTAAGCCCAGCCATTAAACAGTCTATTCAAGCATAACTACAGGTATGATGGTAAGTATGATAAAAATACAAATGTCTCAGTTTAAGTACTTAGTGGAAATGTTATTTGTTTAAGCTGAAGAAAAGTGCATGGATCTTGTTGATTAATCTGGTAGAAGAGACCACAACAGATCATCACAACAGAACACTTGCTCAATAGCCTGTCTGATGTTTTAGTTAGCCATCTGAAGCTGCTCTTAAAGAACTATGAAAATAAATGAAAAGATCAGTTCATTACAGATTGATTTGTATTAGACAAGCTAATGTATTTCAGAAAGGTCTATTTTTGTTTTCATTTGTTCCATTTCTGGAATTTGTTATTTTCTTATTTCAACTGTCAACCTGCTCATTATATTGGTGTAATACTTTTACATTACGTTATCTGTTAAAAATACAGAAGACACTGCACTAAATTCTACACAGAAACTGCATTTAAAAAACTAATAAATGAACACATACTATAAAGTTATTTTTCTCCCAAAAAAGAGTGATGGGGCCCCTTCAAATTGGCAACAATCAAGAGGAAGATCTTCTCATACTAAAAATAACTTTAGCCAATGTACATCACGATGGCTCAGAAAAGCTGTGGTTAGCCGTCAGTCCCAGTGCACTATGAAATTTTTTCATTTAAAAACCCATACTCTGTCTTTGGAGATCTCAGCATCGCTGTGTTCATATGGAGCAATAATTCAAAAAGTTTCCACTTAAGGACTCATCTGCTATGTGGTAAACATTCTCCACCCTCATATCTGGAGAAATCACAGGGGGTGAATTTAAAGCCATATGGAAAGAGCAGGATTAGGGAAACTAAGTCACAAACAGAGATATCATTCAATCTGTTAAAATTTCCTAGTTCTAAAATAAATTATTTTACAGTAAAATAAAGCAATGACCCCAAAATAAGGAAACAATAAAATTTAACCAGTTTTACTTTTTTTATTGAGAACAATAAAAAAACTTGTAGCAAGGTTTCAATGACCATCCATAATTATTTTTTGATCTCTTTATTAAGATTCAAACAGAAAATACAAGAAATACATACACAAAATTTAAACAAACACAATTTTCAGAGCAAAATTGCTTCTTCAGGCAAAAGTCAGTATTTAGTGTGACCTCCCTTGGCTCTAAACATACCTTGGACTCTTTTGGGGAGACTGTCCTGAAGTTTTTTGAGGTAAACTTCTGGTATATTGTATCAGGCTTCTTTCAGCACTTCTTAGAGTTCTTCTTTAGATTTAGATTGTCTTTTATTTCCGTCTCTGTCCAGGTGATCCTACACTGCCTCTATGATACAGTGGTACCTCACAAGATGACAAACTCACAAGATGTGAAACTCACAGGACGAGCAAAAAAATTTAATCAAATTTATTCCGCTAGATGAGCCAAGACTCACACGACAACCAAACTTTGCGTGATAACTTGCGCATCATCAGTCAGCGCGCTCTGTATTTCTCATTCAGGCAGCAACTCCACATGAGAGTTCTGCTGACGTGGCAAGTCTGTGTGTGCGTTCTGCCAACTCTACTGTGTGCTTTTCTCCATTGTTGCACAGGTAGCAACCCTGCGCGAGAGTTCTGCCAATGCAGCAAGCGCACGTGTTTTGCGGACTCTGCCATGTGCAGTTTACTCCATTCCCATACGGGCAGCAGTGCACGCATGTGAGTTCTGCCTATGCTGCCGCATGGTGGCAGGTTGCCGTTCCTGATCTCAATGAGCACCGTGCGATGAGCTCACGTGGGAAATCTCACAATGGAGCTCTCCTCTCTCGCTGTGTAAACAGCGTAAATTAAGTGAAAGGCATTCAAGAGATAGAACTCCCGAGACTTCAGACTCCAGATTCGATCTCCAGGAAGTCCCCTCCCACTCCCCTCCCCTCCCCTCCCCTCTTCTCTCCGGGATATTCTCAAAGTGCACGCCCGCGTGCGCGCGCACACACACACACAAATAAAGCAGAAATTGTCCTTGTCCTTGCCCAAAATAAGCCAGAAATTCCCCCTTGCCACTTCTCCGAGGCAAGAAGCATTTGCAAACCCCCCACAACACCCGGAAAAATTGAGGGAAAAGGCCCTTTTAAAGTGACGGCAGTGGATCCTCCAAGCCAGCAAACAGCAGCGAGGCCAGAATCTGCCTCAAAGCAGATCCGTAAGTGCTGGTTAGTTTGCTCTATTTCTGCTTTATAGCATGTGTTAATCATGGTTATTTGTTTCAGATGTTAGGAACAATAATTTCTACATCAAATTCCATTGAAAATTATTTTTTGATGAATGTTTTTGGGGGCGTGGAACGGACTGTCCGATTTTCTATTGTTTTCAATGGGAAACCTCGTTTCACTTTAAGAGCATTTCGTGCTAACAGCGTTCTTCCGGAACGGATTAGTCTCATCTTGTGAGGCACCACTATATTCAGGTTTGGACTTGTGGAGGCCAGTCCATGACTGTCAGTGTTTTATCAGATGTTTTCCTCACTAAATATGATTTCACAGCAGTAGCAGTGTGCTTGATATTTTTATCATGCTGAAAAATACAACCATTCCCAATCAGGCACTTTCCAGAACAAAAAGCATTCATAATCTCATCAATATGGACAATATCGCCAACACCACTGGTAGAAATGCAGCACCAAACCAGGACAGACCCTGTACCATGCTTCACTAAGGGCCACAAGCACTCATTCTTCCATCTCTCTCCAACTCTTCTTTTCACATTTTGTTGATAATTGGACCCAAAAATTTCAAACCTGGATTCATCAATCTATAATAGTCTTTCCCATTGATCCTCAATCCAATCTTTGTGAGCTTTAGCATATCTTAGCCTTTTCACCCTGTTTTCTTCTGCAAAAGTGGTTTCTTGGCTGCTACCCTTCCACAAAGACCATTCCTGATCAAGTTCCTTCAGACTGTAGAACGGTCAACTTGGCATCCCAGTGAAGCTGCCAGATGCTGAGCCAAGTCCTTGCTAGACTTCTCTGGTCTCTCAAAGAAGAAACTCTGAGGAACCTCTCATCAGAAAGTTTCCTTGGCCTTCCAATCCTTTTTTTGTCCTTGAACTCTCCTGATTCCTCAGATTTCTTTATAACAGCAAATACCACATCTTGAATATCCAGTTTGTTTGTTGATTTCCTTTGAGAGTGGCCTTGCTGATGCAAATGTATGATTTATGTCTGTCAAATTCTGTGATCTTTGGCATTTTGGCTGGAATGCTGTGATTGAAAGTTGGTTTTATTAGCAAGCTTCCAATGAATTACACTTATACATCATGCATATACTGTATACTGCTTTTTCTGTTTTCGAGTAATGCATATAAATTTCCTGTATTTTCTGGTTGTATTCTAATAAAGCCTCCAGTAAGGCACTATCTTGTTGTGGGGCTTGTGTGTTCCGAGGAAGATGATACCTATAACAGAGATTCAACCATACTGGACAGTTCTCATCACAGGAGCCAGACAAAGAGTGTCTCCCTCCCATAAAAAAATGTTGAGACATAATTTACAGAAATCCATACCAGCTTGATCATCACCTGGGTCAACAAAGACCATGCCAGATGTTGGAGTTCCTGGACATCTGGTGAAAAATGGGCTACAGGACTTCACTGGAGAAGGAAATGGCAACCCACTCAAGTATCCTTGCCAAGAAAACCTCATTGATGTAACAAAAGGATAAAAGATATGACACCAGAAGATAAGTGCCTCAGGTCAGAAGATGTCTAATATGCAACTGGGGAAGAGCAGAGGGCAATTACAAGTAGCTCTAGAAAGTGGCAAATAGAAGGGGAAGAAATGGAAACAGTGACAGATTTTACCTTCTTGGGTTCTAAGATCATTGCAGACAGTGACTGCAGCCATGAAATTAAAAGATGCATGCTCCTTGGGAGGAAAACAATGGAAAACCTAGACAGCATATTAAAAAACAGAGATATCACCTTGCTGACGAAAGGTCCATACAGTCAAAGCTATAGTTTTCCCAGTAGTAATGTATGGCTGTGAGAGTTGGACCATCATGCCGAATGAATTGAATGCCTTTAATTGAATGCTGATGAATTTAATGAATTGAATGCCGATGAATTGATGCCTTTAAATTGTGGTGCTGGAAAAGACTCTTAAGAGTCCCTTGGACTGCAAGGAGATCAAACCAGTCAATCCTAAAGGAAATTAACTCTGATTGTTTATTGGAAGGACAGATATTGAAGCTAATCTAATGTGAAGAGAGGACTCATTGAAAAAGACCCTGAAGCTGGGAAAGATTGAAGGCAAAAGGAGAAGGGAACGGCAGATGATGAGATGGTTAGATAGCATTGATGGGAGTGGATTTGGGCAGACTCTGAGTGGCAGTGCAGAACAGGGAGGCCTACTGTGCTATGGTCCATTAGGTCGCGAAGAGTTGGACATGACCTAGTGACTGAACAGTAACAAAAAATTCTAATAGACTGAGACATAATTACATGTGGTCATTAAACCATTGCTAAAACAACAAATCTAATGGTGGCCTAAGACCTTTGCACAGTATGTATGTGCAAATCCTGAATTTAAAACCATAGGCTTCACATCAAGTTTTCTGAAGCATTGACAGCCATCAGAGCTATTAATCAGAGCTATCAATTCTCTCTTGACAGCAGAGAACTTGGATGCAACTTCATATAATGCAGACTGTAGTATTTCTTAATATTTTTAGATTTGCCTGACCCTGTTACAAAGTTTTACAGAAAATATCATAATGTTCCCACTTTCAAGTGAATACATAAAAACATGGAATATAATGAATTGATGATTGAACAAAGCATCTGAAGTTCAGATTTTGACCTTGCTGTGAATCTATTTGATAGGACTTAGGTAATCTTTAAATTTGTTTGTTAGGGCCAAACATGCTGTAAATTTGGTTTTCATATGCTAAGCAAGATGTTTTTCAGCTCAGTTATTAGTTGCTTGCTTAGTTTTGCCCTTCTATTCATTTTTTTAAAAAAAATAAACAGGACGTTTTTCAAAATCTTGATTCCACTGTGTCTCCTAATGCAGAGGTGATAAATCTTTTTTTAGCAGGAGGCTACAGGATATATGCCTGTGGCTGACTACTCTTGTTCTAATGCCTTGTGCAACATCCAAGAATATAGAATCCCATACGAACAATGGGAGAAAAGAGGCCCAATAGTGGTCTATAATGAAGTAGGAGAATTACAAACAGTGTGTCAAGGTAGGAAGCAATTCAGAAGCTCAAAAATGATTTAGAGATATGTTCTTCAGAACTCTGGACAGTTCACAGAAAAGGGATTGCTGGTGCAGAACAGTGCTCCTTAAAGGATCTTGGAATTGGCCTTGCAGTGCTTCTGACTTACTTCTGTCCAAACAAGCAAACTCTATATATGCTAGAGATTTTCACCTATTGTGACTGTTGGATGATAATCCTTCTGAACCTGTCAAGATCATGAATGGATCGAATAGTCAGAAAATTGTTTCCAGATAGATAGGAAATTACTTTATATGTCCAAACAGGACTGCCAATAGAGTTTGGAAACAATAACTGTCCACTTCTCTGCTAGTTGTGGAGACAGACAGGTCTAGGTAGAAATGCAAGGAAGTGAGGTCATAGAAATTGGTGCTTTTAGGATGAGGAAGAGCCATAAAATGACTGAAGGTATTGTAGGCAGAAGGATTTTCTTTATGAATCTGACATATATTATCTGATATGCCTACTATTTCCCCTCCCTATCTGTCTATTTGCTTTTTAAAGATGAAAAGGTAAGAAAACCATCTCCCATATCCATTCATATGGAAGAACCAAGCCATTGCAGAATTTCAGAGCTTTTCCCAGTTTAGTAAAGGGCAGAGAAGACAGTCTACACACATAAAAACTCCTTGGATTGTGTAAGAACTCTCTTGAAAATTGATACAACATTTATTGTTGAAATAGTAATCACATCATGAGTAATCATACTCATTTCTGCCAGGAAAACAAAATTAGGCAATAGAAAACTCAGTGCTACCTCTCGGAAGATTGGATGGAGCAGGTAGAAGGAGAAATTCAATTTTGCCTCTTTTCAGTGCCTTTTCTATTACTTTATCTAGTGACTGCCTTCTGCATCAAAAATAATGAAGCACTAGCCTCAGCCAAGAAGTGAAGTTAGCAGCACTTAAACTCAGTTATCTTCCTACAAGCAGAATGCATGACAAATAGTCTTTTTTTGTTAAATTTGGATCTGACTTCCTGCAAGAATACTTCTCAGAGGCAGTGGATATTGGGATAAAAAAGAGCCATCAATTCATAACAACTTTAGACTGGTCTTCCCTGTTGTTTACTTGAGTACATGTCATTGTGAATCACAAAACAGGAGAATATACTGTTACACACTGTCTCACACAACATCTATAAAATCCTATAATTATGCTAGAAAAATAGTGGAAAAATTTCAGATGAGGAGTTTGGTAGTTTAGCAACCCAGAATGCAACACAAAATATCACATTCTTAGATAACAGTTTAAAAGCTTCAACCAGAAGCTACTCGCTCCTTGGAAAATTTTATTTCAATGCTTCCTACAACCATTTGCCCTTAAAATTTATACAGCATGTCATGAAGCCAAATGTCAAAGAAAGCTGAAGACATGATTGTCCAACTATTTTAAGTGAGATCTTTATGTGGCTTGGCAGAACCGGTTGAAGACATTATGGTGCCTGGGGAGGACATTGAAGGATCCTAGTTCTGTTCCATTAATTAACATAAAAATAAATTGACAAGAAGCATCAGGATGCTCCAGCAAAACAAAAAGGATTCATCCAAACTATCTGGCTCCTCTGTAAGTGAGCTTATATTCTATTTTTAATAACTTTATTTAATGGTATGTTTCTCTTAGCAAGTATGCTATTAAACTAGTTTTTTATATTATTTAAATCAAAATTTATGAAAACATACAAAACAATAACCATAAACAATGGATATATGTCATCATGAAGTACTGATTGCCAAGATGAATAAGAAAAGTAATTATTTGTTTTGTGTTGCAAAGCCATCAGGATGGGTGTGCCCCTCTGATGGGAACATTTGAAAAATAGGTCTACTACAAAGTCTTCCTTGCTTTGTACCTATATTGCTTCTGAAGCAGATGAATTCACCCCTCATTTCTGCTATCCCCACAACACTTGTAGTTCTGTTGTCAACCTGAAGCAACTCTCCAGTATTACAGAAAAAGAGGGAAGTGCAGTTATCTTTTTTTTTTGATAACCTCACCAGCATTTTGCAGTTTCAAGTTCCTTTTAAAGATCTGTGAAACTACATGAGGGCTGAATGAGAGTAATTAATCACTAAGCAAATCACTGCAGTTGTTAAAATAAGACATCATACATCCACAGCTTGCAATTTCATTCCTTTTGTAGCTGCAAAGCTTACAAACGGCAATCACATGACTATAGGACATTGAAATAGTTGTAAATGAGAAGATTGGACCCAAAGCTGATTTTTTTCAACTGTTGTAACTTCAAACAGTCACTAAACAAGGCAGTTGGTAAGTGAAGATTACCTGTAGACAAATCTGAGCTAAGCAGGCCAATGGCCTGAATTGTTATGGAGCAGATACCTATAATTATATAGCTAGGAAAAGGACAGAATACATTGTTATAAATGTACTGACAGTTGCAATGCTTTGAACAGTTCTGATAACTAAAAACAATTCTCAAAAAATTATTTTACTGAGCTAGAGAAAGTGAGGAAAATGAAACAAAATGATAGAGAAGTCAAAACAACTTTCCTTTGAAGATAAAATAATATCTGAAGCTTTTTAGCTAAGTAAAAAAGCAAGGTAAAATACATGATAATGTATATATATATATTCAGGGCCATTTGTGGACCTGAGTGATGTGAGATGCAGGACAGACTTAAAGGAAAAATTTCTTTATACAGCAAAAGGCTGAAATATAGATTTTACCACCACTTATGTAGTGATGAGAGCCAGCTTGCTTTAGGGCATGGGAATAGGAGGGGGAAACAAACTCTAGTCCTGCCTTCTGCCTGAAAGCCAGAAGAGTGACCTTGGGCCAGTCATTCTCTTTCAGCTCTAGGAAGAAGGCAATGGCAAGCCACTTTTCAAAATCTTGCCAAGAAAAGAGACCAGTTCAGATAGTCACCAAGGGTAATATCTGAGTTAAATGGGGAAAAAAGCAAGCAAGCAAAATCTGTAGTGACAGTCACCAACTCAGGTATCACTGAGTGGGAATTAGACAATCCATGAGAACTAGCCAGTCTACTTGGTATCTCTAACATTGGAGATAATACATATCTCAATATCATTTGCTGGGAAACGAGGAGAAGGGAGCTCTTCTCATATGATACACATAAAGACAGTAGGATAATTGGAGTACTTACCAAGTGTGAGAATCAGAAGACAGCA
>JANHZU010002909.1:140961-151632 GCA_032468055.1 Acrochordus granulatus
AGCCAAATTCATTGTGTGGTTAACCATGCTTGCCCAATAAAGTATCTGAATCTGAAGCCACTTAAAGCCTTTGATTGCCCTCTGTCAACCCAAAGGAGAAGTCCTGTTTTCATCTTCTGCAGTACAAATTTGGCACTTCTGCTCCCACCCCCCATGATTTAGCAGATGTCTTGCCTTGGTTTGCCTGCTTAAATTTGGTGCTAGATGTGGCAGCTGGCTGTTGACAACACCAGCATTTCTACCTGCAAACTCAGGCTCCCAAAATATCTCCTCCATTGCCCATTTTTTCAATTTTAGAACTCGAATTTAGAACGATAAAATTGAGAAATAATATAATTTAACCCTTGTCCATTATAGAATCATCAGTGCAAACTTTGTGTTAACCTTTGTTTAACTTTGTCACATGAAGGAGAGATCTCTACCACCCAATTTTTTTTTTGAAGTTTAGCCCAAACCTGATCTCTTGTAATTCTTTTTATACTAGAAAGAAATATTCAGTATAACACACTGGGGATTCATAATTTTAGAAATGTACTTGGAAGGAAAAAATGTTCCTTTATGTACACAGTAGTTTCTTGTACAGTAGAGTCTTAGGTATTTTAATTCTTATGAAAGACTAAAAGGTTACTGGTGCATGTGGACTAACGAATCTCAAAATCCATTTTTGCTACTGCAAAATTGAAATATGCATTACAATCTTCTCCCTGGAATTGCTTGTTTAAATGCTGTGAGAGCTTTTATCTGAGTGTGCATTAAAAATAATGCCCCTAAGATTGGAAGCAGAGGGTAAGGAAAATGAAGTGTTGTTAATCATCAGCATAATTCAGGTATTATGAATATGTGATTTGCTGGACATTTTTTAAAGCAACTCTCCCCTTTAATTAATTTTTGAAGGTCATCATGAGGCTACAGTGTGAGAATGGCTTTTGGGGAATGTTTAAGCCATAGATGAATGCAAATGGGGAAAGCTCTTATAGATGTTTGTGCATTCTCTCCTTCTTCATGACTACAGATCATGTCTTCAATGATCCTGGGCTCTTCTGCAGGAAGAGTTCAGAAAGAAATGCAAAGGAATTTAGGCAAATAACCATACTGCTTGACTAGAAAATGCTAAATAAAATCTCTCTTATTCAAACTAGAAATGCTGGTATTATAATTATTTAAAACAGTAGGGTCAGTATAGTCCTAAAATTAGGAATTTCCTCTCTGCAAGTTCATCAGATAAAAAGATGTGAGACCAAAGAAGATGCAAGCCCATGATAAAATGAAAAACTGCAATACTTGGAGCTGCTTAGATTTCAATTCCCTGGATTTCTGCTTTGGAACAGATGGCAGTTAAACATGATTTTTATATTGTGAATTGAATCATTTTGTAATAAACTTTTGATGAGAAATATACCTTTCTACAATTTTGCACATGGTCAAAGCCGAAAAAATTCCATACCTTTGCAAAGCGTAGCTGGAAAATAAAACTACGTACACATGCCCAAATACACACATAAAATAATGAATTGACCATATATATATTCACCTAATCTCAGTTTGACAAAGTACAGCAATCTGTTTCCCTTCAACAGTACAATTTTGATTCCGGGTTTAAGTCAAATTCTTTTGCATTATTGATATCTTTATCAAATATTCAGTGGGGAAGAATACCTCCTACAAATCTTCCTCAGGTTCCCATTTTTAGGACCAGCCTATAAAGAGCAGAGGGAAAGGCCTCGAGGGATAGGAGGAAGACTTGCTACCAAGAGAATAGTCAGATTAAAGAGCCTTGAGTCCAGTATAGAAATGTAATGTGAGCCAACATCTCAGACAAGCCCCTCCTTGTTCTCACAAAAATAAAAAGAGGGAGGGGGATGCATATTCAGATTTGCAAAATTCTGTTACAAGAGCTTTACAATAAAAGTAGTACATGACACTGGATTACTAATGTGATTTATGTTGAAGAGCTGGCATAGCCCTATGATTCTCTTGTCTTGTTTGGTTTGATGACAGCGTTGAGAAAAATTACAATGGCAGGCACAGGGTTGCAATTAAGGACCTATCTAAATGATCAACCAGGATGAAGAAGGCTGATAATACTAAACCTCAGGCACTGCTAATAATCAAAAACTAATTTTCATTGCACATTATTTCTGAAAGGCTGTGGGATAAAATTATTGCATGTCAATTAACAAACCCTGTCAATTTTTAATGCAATTATATGAAAATAAATACAATATATCAGTGATTTTAAATCTAATTCTGGAAAATGCTGACTGCTTTGGAAGCTCGCTTGAGAGTCATCTATGAGAGAATCAGAAACAGGAGAGAAGTCTTCATAAAAGCCAATTTAGTCTAACTGCTGATGTTTCTTTGCCAAAGGCAATCACAGGAAAATATTGCTGTAATAGGCTGTTTGGTAATAATTTTAGTTCATCTTGTACACTGCCCAGAGTCACTTGCTTGTGAGATGGGCAGCTGTATAAATTAGATAAACAAACAAGCAAACATACTCCAGAATCCTATGCAATGAGAAATGTCGCAATGAACAGATAAGTCAATAGTTTTCTGATAGAAGAAACTGGCCAGGTTATTGAAAAATATTCTATGGCATATAAATTATCAGGTTCGTCAAAGATTAAATACCATTGCATATAAAATCTGTTAGATATCAACGACTGTTGAAACCAAATGCTGAAATCCAAAATCACTGAATGTTAAATGCAACCAATTTAATGCTCAGTAAATATTTTAAGTACCAAGAGAATACTTGAGAATCTCAGAGTTTTGAAAGGAGACTATTGAGAATAAGTCTGGAAAAAAATTCCATGGATACCAATGTGCACCAACCACGTGAAGCTGATTCCATGCCATCTACCATTTTGAAAGAAAATCTCCCAGTTTTATTCTTACCTGTTTTGTCTCTTTTGACATTTCCTGAGCAAAACTGTTAGCAATGAAGCCCTTAGTTAGATCAAAGCTAAACACTTCGCAAGAATGCTGATCAGCTCCTTTGTGAGCAAAGACTTCCAGGACCTGAATGATTAGGTGAAGGCTTCACATGCCTTATAAAATATTTGCTGGATGGCTCTGAGTGCAAAGTTTGGCATACAAGCCTGTGTGCCTTTGCCAATAAACTATGCAGAATATACCCATATTGGTAATTCAGTTGACAACGATGAGTAATAAGCTTTTTAATATACTGCTCAGCCTTAAAGTTCTCAAAATGTAGGGTCATGCATGCTATCACGCTTTGGTTTTAATTAGGATAGCTTTAGGTAAATTAGTCAAAGGAAAATCTCAGTATAAACTCTCTGATTGTTTTTGTTCCTTTTTTATTTCAATTTCTTCTGTTTATTCCTGAGACAAATTGCAGATGCTGTTTTGGAGACAGAGATTTTTAGCAAGTAGGATAAAGCATAATGCTGCAATCTGAAATACTCAAAGTGTAGAAAGTGTTGCTGGAATAATGTGGCACATAACTGCGCAACCACACAAAGATGTGTGGAGATGTGAAGGGTAATATAGCATTATATCTCTCTTTCCTCACAATAAATAGACCAGCCTTTCCCAATATTAATGTCTCCAGATGTGTTGGGTAACAATTCCCAACATTATGGGAACCGGCGAGAGTTGTACTTGAGTTTGGCAGCATGTAAATTAAATAAATAATCAAATCTAATACAACATCTGGAGAGCACAGGAAAGGCTGATCCAAATAAATTATCCTAATTGATCTTAAGTCTTGAGGCTACAATGGTGCACAATAATTTATTTTCCTAGAGTTTTCTTGACTTTTCTTACTCAGTTTCAAACATTTATTGATGTTCCTATCATTTTACTTAAACTGAGCCTTTTCCTAGTCATACCCAGATTACCTCTTTATTATCCAGTCTCCTATTTCTCTGTTCATACTTTTTTTAATTTTGCAAATTTAATCAGCTATGTGCTTTGCCCTGCTGTAAATTGTATCCCAAATTTAGTTTAATGGTTGTGCAACCTTAATTATATAGCCACACTAACAGACACACACATGTTAATTTCAGGGGACAATTTCCTTCTGTTATAAAACCAATATCCTTGCCATCTTCCCTAGTATTCATTTCTTTCTTTGCTAATAATATTTATTGCATATCTTGCTTTTTTTCCTAAAAGTTTAAATATACAGGGAGAGAGAGATGGCACTTCAAATATTATCTGTGATGAATCCTCAAGCTACATTGAACATGTAACTTTTAATGAGAAATAAACCTTTCTATAATTTTTGCATGTGGTCCAGGACAAAAAAAAATTGTAGGTTAGCAAAGCAAGGATGGAAAATAAAACTGCCTATATTTGTCTAAGGATACATCAAATAACAGATGAAAGATTTTGAGTGGTGAAACCATTATGTGGATAAATTCTAGCTGGGTGGTGAGGGGCATCACACTCAGATTATAAAGAAGTCATCTCTTCTTCTTCTTCTTTTTTAAAATATAGTTTCATAGAAAAACATTAAGATTACTAGATGGCATCAAAAACAATATTGTGCTTTAAAAGGTATTTCCAGGATGAAAATCAATGGGCAGAACTGTAAAGAAGCAACATTGGGAGAACTTCATAACAGTGAGAGCTTTTTTAACAGTAAATAAACTGTTGTGAATAATTTGGGGTTCTCCTTTGCAAAAGCTATTTAAACAGAGATGTGATAGGTCTACCTCAGGAATGTTTCATTGCTTTGAAATATTGCAATGCAGATTTTGCTGTTGGATATCTAAACTTCCTTCCAATTTTAACATTTTAAATTTTATGTAGTTCATAGTTTAAAATCTAAATAGCAGCCATAACAAGGCCATATTAGGGTTGGGATAATAACAGACACATACTGTATACACAGTCTGTCTGTCTGTCTCTCTCTTTCCCCCATTTGAGTTCCTAATAAAAAAAACACCCCTTTGAAACAGTTACTCACTTCAGTAAGGAAACTATCATTGGTAACATTTCAAGGATCTTTCAGCATCTCAGAGGGAAAGGCCTGGGCACCAGTTAAGTTTAAAAATATACAAATTAAATAAAATAACATGATTTACTCCCTGCCCTTATAGCTTTTGAATATACCTCAAACTAAAACTTGCTAAAAACTTCCCAGTCCTTTCAAAGCCCTTGTTAGGAGTAAAGTATTCTCTATATAGCTAACTTTCATCAGTGTTTGAGAAATCTTCATTCCCTGCAACACACTAATTTACTTTTCTGTCATGTCCCAATTTAGTCACACATTGATGGGCTGCAGTGTGTAGTTCTGCCCACCTTGAGCTTATACAACAATTTCTTTTATGCTGGCAGGTCCAGGAACTCTGTTCATAATGAAATTAAAAATATTTGTCACAAATGCAAGGCTACTGCATTTTTCTTTTTAATTTCCTGCATTTTTCCTAGATGTCAGGATTTTTCATGCAATGAAAAGAAAACAAAAATCATGGAAGTATAGAAAATGCTTTTTCATAACTTTCTTGCTCCCCATTCATAGTCACTTCTCTTGACTATGTGAACTGGAAGAACAGGCATAGTGAATTCCAGGAAGGAAAACTTCTTAGGGAAGTTGCTCTTCGGGAAGCTGACTTTTTTATGATTGACTTTTAGACAGATGATACAGACCCATATACACAGCCACATACTTTCATTGGTAGAGAGTGGCATGGGTAATGCCAGTTTGCTTTTAGAGGGCTCCCCTAGCTTTTAGAACTATGTTTATTTTTACTACTCTATGTCATTATATCAGGAGAAAATCTATATGGTTGCTAAGAGTCAACACTGACTTGATGGTGCTTTATCAAAGAAAGTAACTTTTTCCTTGGTGCTCTCTGAACTTGATTATTTGCTTGTAGACATTTCATTACCCAGCTAGGTAATATTAACACACTTACCTCATTGGGTAATGAAACATTGTCAAGCAAACAACCAAATTCAGAGAGCACCAAGGATTCCACAATTCATTCCTGAACTATAGACTTCTTCTTGTTCTTCTTCTTCTCCTCCTCCTCGCCCCCCCTCCTCCTTCATTTCTCCCGCACAGTGGCAGGTTTTGCTATACCAGTTCACTGGTGCCATCTGATGCAGTCATGGGTCTGGTCAGGATGGGTGCTGGCAATCTAAATCTAAATAAGATTTAGAATCAATCTTATTCTCTTCTATTGAAAGTAATTGTTTATATGGTCTTCTTACAAATCATCTTGGACCTGACTGCTAGAACTATTCAGGGGCAATCATGAAAATTTAATTTATCTCACTTTTTCTTCTTTCTTTCTCATCTGTTATTTGTGCTCCACCCTGCTTCAGAAATTCCAAGTAATTAACATTTATATACTAAAAATATAACAACATCAATGGAATTATAAGAATAAGAAAAAAATAGTACAACTAAAGTAAGGATTAAAATCAGCCCCAAGGATTGTCCTTCATTGCCAAATAGAAATGAAATCTTGAAGAGGAAGGACTTTGTTGCTTTACAAAAAGACAATCCAAATGGAATGGATATATTATCTTTGAAGTAGATAGAAGTACTAATTAGTTCAACAGGACAAACTGGAAATGGTGGCTGCCTATCATGCACACAGGCTACATAGACATAACAGAGTGGCTACACATTGTTAAGGGGGTGTGGTGGCACAAGTGGTTAAGATGCTGGGCTTGTTGGCTGGAAGGTTAGCAGTCTGAGTTCAAGACCCAAGTGCTGCGTGCAACAGGGTAAGCTCCCATTGTCTGCCCCAGCTGCTGCCAACCTAGCAGTTTGAAAGCATGTAAAAATGCAAGTAGATAAATAGGTACCATCTCAGTGGGAAGATAACAGCATCTGCGTGCCTTGGCATATTGTCATGCTGGCCACATGACCACAGAAGTGACTTCAGACGAATACTCGCTCTTTGGCTAAGAAATGGAGATGAGCCCCACCCACTAGAGTCAGCCACAACTAGCAGGGAAAACCTTTATCTTTACTTTTTATGCACAGTTAAGGAGCCACATGAGATAAGGTTAAGAAGGCAAGCAAGCACATTTTCACCTCTGAGTTTAGCATACCATATTGACATATCCATAGTTTATTCTTTGAAATATAGATGATTGTTCTAATGAAAAATTACTGAATGTATATGGCTTTTGGCACAGACAGTGAAAGAGGATGAGAGCAAGGGAGAGAGATTGTATGCTATCAAGTCAGTATTGACTGTTTGCAACCACATAGATATAGTACATATTCTTCAAGATGATCTATCCCCAATTTGGCCTCTCAGTTTTCCCAATGCTTTAATCTTGTCCATCCTCTTATTATTGGTTATCCTCTTCTCTTCTTTCCTTCCCAGAATTATGGACTTCTTAAGGGAGCTGGATCTTTTCATAATCAAAATATGATAATTGGAATCTGGTCATTTGTGCTTCAAGTGAGAATTCTAGATTAATTTGTTCTGTGATCCATTTCCTTATTTTCTTGGATAACCATAGAGTCTCCACAGAGTCTTCTCTGACTTAAGTTCAAAGAATATTCCTTTTATTCTGCTTCTTAAAAATCTAACTTTTGCTTCCGTAGAGGGTCACGGAGAAAACCATTGCCTGCATAATTGTGAATTTTGCAAGTACAGACAGATTTTGCATCTGAACATCTTTTCCAAGGCTTTCATTGCTATTTTACCAAACACTAGGCACATTTCTTGACTGCTGGTTTCTTCACTTTTAATGTATTTTCATAAGGCAGAAACTATCCACCAATTCAATGAAGTCATTGTCATTGTCCCCTCTTAAGATTAATCACTGTTATCTGTTGTCATTAGTTTGGTTTTCTTTATATTTAATCTTAGTCCCATTTCTTCACTGTGCTCTTTGAGATTCATTAGTAGAGCTTTCAGATCATTTATATGTTTAGCTATAATGTTAGTGTGATCAGAAAGTACAGATTATTGAAGTTACTTCCTCCAGTTTTAAAATAAATTCATATTCTTTCAATCCAGTTTCCTTCAGTATGTACTCAGCACATAGACTGAATAAATAAATGATGATACTGTATACAGCCGTGTTTGACTAGCTTGCCAGCCTGGAGATGGTCTGTTTCACCATGCACCATCTGGACCATGGCTTCGTGTCCTGTGTATAAGTTTTGCACTATATATATTTTTATATTTGTTATTAAGGAGGCCTGAATAAGTGAATTAGCTATAGTAGTACTGAAATGTGTATTACTGAAATGTGATTCATAAACAGTTTTATTCAGCACAGTGAATTTTGTATGCCGCTTGAATTACTATCTGATGCTTGAAGGAAGCAAAATTCAGAGTGTTGCTTTTGTGCTTGTAAGAGCTACGTCTGATTAAGTTATTTCATTTTGCATAAACCAGTAACTGATTCTTGGATTCCCAGCAAGCAGTGATTTCTCCAAATATCTATGAAATGTCAAGGATGACCTCTTTTACTCTTATCATGGATAAGAGTATCGGGCTGACAGAATACTAGCTTTCTTCATTGTGTTACATGTACTGATAACATGTATTGCGTGTACTGTTTTTTCTTACTAACATATTTTTAGTTCTGAAAAAATATTTAGGGATCCATTTTATTTATTTATGTATTTATAAAATGTATATGCCACTCATCTCACTGTTACAGTGACTTTGGGTGGCTTACATCATAATAAAAATAAAACAATTAAAATTAAGAAAGATTAAATAAAGACTAAAAACCAAGAGGTCAGGTGACATGGGGTATGATCTGCTCACTACTCACACCCCCTAATATAAAGTACCCCTATTGTGGCCCCAGGACAAGTGAAGAGCCAGGTTTTAAATCTTTTCCAGAAGGCCAGGAACACAGAGGCTGACCTCATCTCCAGTGGGAGAATATTCCACAGCAGAAAAGGCTCTTCTCCTGGACTCACAAGCCAAAATTCTACGGCAAATGGGATCCAAAGTAGGCCTCTTCTGCTGGAGCAAGTGGCCAATCCCATCAGGATGAGACTACATGATATAAAGATGACATTTTTCTCCTGCTGAGAAAATAGGCTCACAGCTCTGGAGATGGAGGAAACACATTTGGCACTCCTACTCTCATTTGAAGGAGGTTACATCTTGGTGAACTCAAGTTGGGCACTTTATTGCTTCCCAGACAAATGCCAGGGCTCATCTGTATTACCATTATTCTAATATGAATCCAAGCAGCAAGACAAGTTCCTTCTGCAAAAAAAGGCCAAATATAGAACTCTAAATACTTTTTATGGTGCTGTAGGCTGGCAGGCTTCCCCCCCCCACTCAATTTGCTGTGTTGGCAAGAGCATACATCATTATTATGCGTGAATGCCTATTTGCAAGTATAACATAAATGAAAAATGCTTGATTTATGGGTGGAAGCAAAATACTCCAGATGTGCCAAGAGTCCCTCAGTAAAGCAATAGGATTAGGTGCCAATCAGAAGCACTCCTTTTCCATCATAGATAGACAGAGAAATGACAATACAGGAAAGGGAGAAATGAATAAATTAGGAAGCATTCATCTTCTTTCTCTTTCTTAGCTTTCCCAAAAAGATAGATGAAAGGATAGGCTGGAGAAGAATGGAATTAAAGAGAACGAAGTTCTCTGCAACACAGTTTCTTATAAAGAAATGGTTGCAACAACATGTGAGCACAAACTTCCAACTGTGCACAAAGAGGGCATGGGTATTGTGGCATCATTGTGCAAAGGATGTAATTTGTGTCATCTGTGGAGTGATGTCCAATGTTTTCATTACACTTACACTGAACACCTAGAAATGTGAATCATGTTTGTTTAATATTCAGGGCATATCCATGATCTAATCTTATTCATTATTTTTAAAAGCTTTTTGCTGCTCCTGCTGGTTGCTTGTCTATCTTTCCTCAAAACACAGTTAGGGTTAAATACCACCCACTCAGCATTCCTTTTGTGCAGGATCAGCTATAGGTCTGGGTTCTGGGGAAGAACTATTAAATCCATGTACTGAAAGTGAGTAACACTCTGGAATATTTTAGGGAGAGGAGAAAAGGCAACATATTTTGTCTCAAGAATGGCAATTCATCAAGTGAAGTATGGACAGAAAGGATATCCTAATTGCTTTCCCCAAGAAATTGGGTGAGAAAGATTTGATTGCTTCAGCAAAAAAAAAGCCACCTCAAATTATTTTAAATGTAAGATCAAACACAGTTAATACTTCAAATCTGTCCATGTTCAATACTGGAAATGAGTTAAAAGACCCAAATATGCTCAGTAGCATTAGGGGCTGCAAGCTTCTATGCTCATAATTTTGAGTTTTGATTTATATTCCTCCTACAGTTTGGAGCTCTGTGTCCCCTTCCATTTTCACATGATACTGAATAATTTGTCAGTTTGGAAAGCTCTGCCTCACAGAAATGTGCCACATTTAATTAGTTGCTTTTTAATTGTGGACTGTGTGCTTGAAGCTGTAACCTTTTCTTGTAGAGTTCTTTTAGTTTATACACGCTCATTTCATGAGAGCAAGCCAGCATACCATTCAATACATTTTCCAGATGTAAGATAGTTTGCAGAATGGCAGTAGCACATATATGTCTAGAGAAGCATTTGCACATCAGACAAAAGAGTATATTTTCTGATTTAAAAATACATACAGTGGGACAAAAAAGTATTTAGTCAGCCACCAATTATGCAAGTTCTCCCACTTAAAAAGATGAGAGAGGCC
>JANHZU010002910.1:0-12907 GCA_032468055.1 Acrochordus granulatus
AATGTGAAGAGAGCACTTATTGGCAAAGACCGTGATTCTGGGAAAGACTGAAGGCAAAAGGAGAAGGGGCAGCAGAGGATGAGGAGGTTAGATAGCATCATCAGTGCGATGGGCTTGGGGGACTCCAGGAGGCAGTGCAGGACAGGGAGGGCTGGTGTGCTGCTGCCCAAAGAGGTGGACATGACTGAGTGACTGAATAACAAGTTGTATTTTCTTCTGTTGGAAAGTAATACACATTTTTATAAAAAAATATTGGTAGCGGTGGCATAAGCAGATAAAATGCTCAGCTTGTTGGCTGGATGCTCGGCGGCCCAAGTTTCAGAACAGGCACTGCACGCAACAGGGTGAGCTCCTGTTGTTAGCCTCAGCTCCTGCCAACCTAGCAGTTCAAAGGCATGCAAATGCAAGTAGCTAAATAGGTACTGCCTACTTCAGCGGGAAAGGTAACAGTGTTCATGCATCTTTGGCATCTAGTCATGCTATCCACATGGCTATGGAAGCATCCTCAGATTAATGATGGCTCTTCGGCTTGGAAACAGAGATGAGCACTGCAACCTAGAGTCAGTCATGACTAGCAGGGAAAACTTTACCTTTTAGTCATATCTAATTTACAAACAGAAACATCATAAGGGTATCCTGTTCCGGGTATCGCACTTTAAGTGATAAACTCATATTTAAAGGAAGACAATGTGACAGTGAGGAGTCTAGGAGACAAGACTTGGAAAAGACACTTTAAGGGTGTTGTTGATTCGTTTGGAGAATCACCTAGCAACAGAAAACAAGCTTTTCTCTCTGACTTAGCTACTAGCTGAGATAGCTGTAGAATAGCTGAGATAGCTAGGAATTCTTGACAACATTCACCCATAAAATAATTTCAACTCTTGTTCCTTTTTTGTACACCAAAACATTTCTTCCTACTGGTGAGTTTTAGCCATTTATGTGAATATCTGTGAATGCATTCTGTATATATGTCTTTGCAAGATTAATGTGACTGTGTCATTGGTTAATATTCATGTAACTGAATTTTTGATTAATATAAGTTCACAGAGCATGCATGTGTATATTTATCAGTCGCAGGACAAAACTTTTTGGGGGCTTGAGATTTTTATCACTAGTGGTTTACAAAAGAGGAAAAAGAGCCATAATTTCATTTTATGGGCTTTCAAATAGCATCTTTTCTCTTTAGATTGTGACCCTAGTTATCTTGGACAAAGCATGTTTCAACTTAGATTTCTCCAGATTTTTTTAATAAAAAGAAGAGAATTGAAAGCAAGAAAGCCATTTCATGTGGAACCATTTGGCACAGAAACTGTATCAGTTCATTGTTCACTCACCTTACTAGATGACTATATTCAGTCAACCCATCAAGATAAACGAGAACCTTATCAAGCAAGATGAAGACTTCAAAAGCTCTCGGCAAACTGCTTGTCACATTACTCCTGAGTACATAGAAACCAGCTCCTTAGCCACCCCAGGTCACCGGTTCAGAACTGGCTCACATTAATCTGTTCTTTTTTATACAAGATTATCTATCTTATTTACCTAAAGGATATCAGCTCTGAATTGAAGAGAATTTCCCACTCCCAGAAGGAAGATTACAAAGCAAAATTATGTCTCCCTACATTATAATATCCTCAATGCATCTAAGATGACTTGAACATTAAATTATTGGGAAGAAAACCGATTCTATCTTCTTTCCTTGCAGGTAAATATTGTACTCAGAGGCAAGATATAATAGGCCATTGCAGCATGATGCTTTAATATTATATATTGGCCATCCATGGGTTGTAAACTGTCCTCAACTTTTTGTGGAATTCCATACTCATTTTTTTTCTGCTGAAAAACTTCAGGAGATAAGTGAAAAGGTGAAAGTGTCTTTTGCTGAGAGGGAAGGAGGGGAAATGGAGACTTAACCTTTTCCCTGAATCTATCTAATCTAACTATTTATTATATTGGGGTTAAGGAACTTCTGTACATGAAATTCTCTCTCTGTAAACATGAACATTGGAGAGAAAGAAGTTCTTGATCCTTGACTGATTTTTCTTGTGCTGCAAATCATCCAGGTTTTTTTTTTCCCCTGCTTAAGTCCATACAAAGCCAGGGTGTGTGAAGTTCCTTAAATTCCTACTTCTCTGTTTCTGGAGAAACACTGTTGTGCCCAGCCCAGCCTCCTCTAGTATATTCGTAGTAGAAGTTTCAGGGTCTTAAGAAAGTACATCAGCATGCTCAAATTTTCTTCCTTTGCTACCACCAGAGAAGATACTGTGTTTTATTAACCAGCCACAACATAATGAGAAATGAGAACACCACATTACTGTATTATCTCAACAACTTATCTTATTATCCAATCCCGTCCCATCCTGTCCTGTCCTGTTTCATTTGATAAATTCATAATGAAATATCCAAAGTACAAAGATGAAGTAAGCAAGATCCCTAGTGAGAAAGGGGTCACAAAGCAAGCATATGGAATTTTTTCTTTTTGGACTATTTTATAAAGATTTTGGGAAAAAAAGGAACTTTGTTACTTTATATGCTGACTGAAGCAAGAATTTTATATGTGCAAAAATGGAAAAATGTGTCAACTTCCACAATGGAAGAATGGATAGAAATAGTGTTAGAACTGGTAGAGATGGCAAAGTTAACTGTTTTAATTAAGGAAAATAATGTATCAAGCTTTGTTTCCATTGCTTCCGGACTTCCTGCTCAAAAAAGAAAAAAATGAAATTTTGATTTTGGGTTTTGATGATTAAAATAGATTGTTGTTATAGAAATGACTAGTACTCATTAGTTATACACAGAAGTAAAAAGTTGAGATTAAAATTTTATTATGTAATTTACTGCACCAAAAAAGGTGGAAGTCACTGCATTTTTCTTTCCTTTTCTCCCACATCTTTCTTTTTTGCTTTTTCTGTTTTCCCCATTGTCTTTATTTTCATTTGTATATTATATTAAAAAAAATAATAAATATGTATAAAAGAAACCAAAGCAAGTTTGTGGATGAATGAGACATAACTTACCCTTAGCTGAGGCCCCGAAAAGGTTCTGCAGGGGCCAAGCCATCCCACCATGATCCAAAAAACTACAGCTGCACATTAACAATGTGTCTGTCTGTCTGTCTCTCTCTCTCCTAAAATAAATTTAAATAAATTTATCATTGTGGTTCATTGCACAACCGGCCAGATGTTTAGACTGGTTTTGGCATTTTTGTCTACCTATCAAGTCCTTCCCAAGGACAGGCAGATGTTCTTTGATGGTGTTAAAGTGTCATTTGCAGTAAGTAAGCTGTTCCAAGCAATGCTGCCTTTTGCAACTGGCTAATGGTGACTTTGTCAATGCCGATGGTGTTCAAGTGGTGCTCCAGTTTTTTTGGGATTGCACTACCTTTGCTTTCTTTTACCACAGTCTATTTACAAGTCTTTGTATTTTGTTATCTTCTCCAGTTCTTTCTCTGCTATTCTGCTATCTCCAGGTACTGACATGTCCACTATACAGACTTTTCTGTCTTTCTTATTGACAATTGCTAAGTCTGGGGTGTTATGTGGCAATTGCTTGTCTGTTTGAATTCTGAAGTCCCAGAGCAATTTAGCTTCTTTATTTTCTATTTCTTTCTCTATTTTAAGGTCCCACCAGTTCTTGCTTGCAGGGACATGATATTTCTTGCAGATGGTATTAATATTACAATAAATAGCAAATACAGTTGAAGCAATTCATAAAGGGTATAACAGGAACTATAATAATAAGCAATAACTTCAGAAATAGAATTAAACATATGACAACATTCCAGTGGATCTAAACAGATAGACAGAGATGAAAAAGAAGTGAAAGTCACTCTTGGCTTCAGCATTCACTCAGCACGGTGGTAAAATGGCGTGTTCACCACAACAGTTGCTAGTTTCCCGCACTTTTGCCATTATAGTTAAAGTTTCTACGTTTCTCTTTGTTGCCCTGAATCAGACATCAACAGTCACACCTCATCCCTGGGCTTTATCCTTTATGGTTGCCAAATGTAAAGAGGACGACATCCCGAGGCTTAGCCCTGATAGTAGAAGTGTTAGGCCAGGTAGCTATTCCAAAGTTCATAATGTTTGCCCATGGAGTTTATCTAGACCCTGAGTAACTATTGTAGAGCTGCTCTAAGAGCAGATGCTGCTAGTTCTACCTTCTCATATCTGGCATAGCCAACTATGGCTGTCTGGTATTACTCTAGTAGAAAACACCAGAGGGGGTAGCCCTAGGAGAGTTGTTATAAGGAGACTTTCAAATCTGAATCACTTTGGCCTAGTGGTAATAAGGCTAGGAACTGGGAGGTCATGAGTTCTAGTCCCACCTTAGCCATGAAAGCCAGCTGGGTGACCTTGGGCTAGTCACCCTCTCTCAGCCCAACTCACCTCACAGGTCATATTGTTTGATGTTGTGAGGAAAATAGAAAGAGGAAGGTGTATTAAATATGTTTGTTGCCTTGAGTTATTTGTAAAAATAATAAAGACAGGATACAAATAAATAAATAATCCTGAGATCAGCCTTGGTGCAAGTGACACAGGAAACATCCTTTCTGGCACCAGAACCAGGTGTATTGATCAACCTGAGTGTTGGAAAACAACTACAGGCAATGTTTCCCTTATTAGACTCTGTTAGACAAATATGACATGTAGGGCATCTGGTTACTTTCTCCCTAGCGACTCACATGTACCGAGCTAAGAAAGAAAGATGTTCTTCCCAATTTGCCTTCCGTAAGAACACAAATAAGAAAATTGGTTTCTGCGAGGGTAATTGTAGCAGGCAGAAAAACAAGCTGTCCTACACTTGCAGTACTAAAGAAAATGAGTTCTATGAAGCTAAACCTCTGCAACACTCCCTGCCAAGTAGATCTAGTCAATGCTTACCTCCCACGCCTCATGTTCTGATTACTTGATAGAAAGCTGCCCTAAATTCCTTTTTTCCTGGCATTTGTCCAGGGAGGAAACACCTCCACTGCGAGATAATCAGACATTCCCAGACCTCATTTTAATCATGGACCGTCACAGCAGTGGAGATAATATAAAGTATAGCATGAGCCATATACAGAAGATAAAACACTCTGCTATTATATCAGTAAAAAAAAAATCCTTATAAGAGTTACTTTTTTATCAGTTGCCCCCACTGTACTTAGAAGTGTGCAATATTTTTGTACATATTTTTATTATATAAAAATTGTGACCACCCAACATGTATCTATGGTGAAATACATAAAAACTATTGCACAGTATCATAGCTTCTCTAAGATAAATAATATGTTCCTTGTACCTCAAGGGTTTTACAATGATGCTTTTATATGCAAGGATCAGATTTGTATTTATCCAATTTTCTACAAACATAGTAAATTAGCAAATATCTATGGGACAAGAAAATAAAATCAAGAGGATCAGATATTTTTGTAGCCATTGATTTTATCACGCCTTACTTTAAAATGTAAACTATATGGTTCTTTGATTGCCACTCAAGCCTCTATCTTTAATAATTTCTAAAAAAAATCTGAAATATGTCACAGAATGTACATTCTGTGTTTCCCGGTATATATTTCCCTATCTCAAGTTCAAACTGGAAATAGAAATAAAAGTTGTATAACTTTTGTTTTCCTCACTAACTGAGATAGAGATTAAACAAATAATTTTAAAAGTGGCAAGTGTGGGAAAAGGAAGAGGTGAAGGGGTGAAGAGGGGAATCATCTTTGAGTTGCTATGCATGCACAAGCATCAAAGCTCCAAAATCTTGTGAGGACAGTTGGTCTTATATTGAGAGTGCAGGTGTTCAGCAGGCAGTTGGAGAAATTCTTGCAACCTGCAACAGGAATAAATCTGTTAGCTACAACTGCATCATCTAAGCCTGATCCTTCATGCCTAACAGCAATTGATAAAACATTAGGAGTGGATGGATTCTGGACAGAACAGTATAAAACTGTTATAGATCTTTGGTGCCAAAACTTTGTCAACTGTATGATGAGATACTTGATTAGAGAATGTTAGCACATGCATTTAATCAGGCTTATATTACAATTATACCAAATTCAGGTGAAGATAATAGACAATGTACTAATTATTGTCCAACCATACTGATTAATGTTGATACAAAGATCTTAATAGCACTGCTATCAAATAGCTTGCAGCAAGTGTTACCATTTGTATGAATGATAAAGCAGCGTTTATAAACAAAAGAAAAGCAGCAGACAATATTAGGTTAGTTGTAGACTTAATACAGTTGAATAAAAATGAAGAGCAATTTGTAATCTTACTGTTAGATGCTGAAAAGGTTTTTGACAGAATACATGTCAGTACATGTTTGCTGTATTACACAGGTTTGGATTTCCTTTGAAATTCATAAAATGGATCAACGTATTATATGTTATGAGTCACTCATACCTTGAGTAAAAGCTAATGGTTTATTCTCTGCTCCATTCTCATTATTTAGAGGAACCAGACAAGGATGTTCACTTTCATTCTTGGTTTTTAATATTTGCATGGAACCTTTGTTTTGTGCTATTAGAGCACTAGGGAGATTTATATAGTACATAGTTTAGTTGAACATAAACTGATTTTATTTGCAGATGACCTGCCTTTGTTTATTTTTAAATCTCATATTACTATTCCAGTACTGATGCAAATGATAGATGCCGTTAGTAAAATAACAGGACATTCTATCAGCTGATCCAAATCAAAGTTGATACCAATAGGGTGAAAAGTTGATGAGTCATCCATTTAAGGAATGTCAATTCTATATTTGTATTAAATCATTAAATATTTAGATGTGTATACTGAAAGATATAACTCAGTAACATGTAATATAAATAAAATATATAATAAGATTTCTTCAGATCTGGATAAGTGGGAGTCATTAAATCTCACCTTTTAGAGAAAGCTGAATGCTCTCAAAATGAATATTATTCCCAGATTAATATATATTTTGAATTCCTATTCAAATATCTGGAAAATATTTTCAGAAAGTAAATTATGTTTAGAATAATGTTATTGGGTTCTCTGATTCCAACACTATCTTTACAGAAAATGCAATTACCCATTAATGGGAGGATTTGATTTTCTGAATCTAGAGCTATATCATCAAGCTTACCTACTGTCAAATATTAAATACTGGAAGCCAACAATTGGTGTTAATTTTCCAATGTGGGCAACTTTGGTAAACACATATATAATACTTTTGGCTGGATGGAAAGTATTAGGATTTAAATACAATAGAATTCTAGTATCTCTGGAAACAATTATATCACTTAGAATGCTATGAAATGTAATGGCTAAA
The DNA here is from genome assembly GCA_032468055.1 of Acrochordus granulatus. Classification (NCBI taxonomy): domain Eukaryota; kingdom Metazoa; phylum Chordata; class Lepidosauria; order Squamata; family Acrochordidae; genus Acrochordus; species Acrochordus granulatus. The sequence continues at coordinate 7,288 of JANHZU010002910.1, forward strand.
AATAACTGACCCTTTTTCCCATGCTAAATTGACTTTATTTTAATCTAATATTAAAAATTGGGAAAAAGATGGTATTATGGAAAAATTGGATAAAAAAAAGCAGAGATATTAACTTTGGATCAATAGACAGAAGACAAAGATAAATTCATATAGGTGGGTCTATGCGGTGACAAACGCCTTACTGTGACAGGGGGTTTTTCTGGGATTTTTTAAGGAGGACCTGGTTCGTCCTCTGTTAAAAAACATTGTTGGACTCCACTTGCCTGGACAACAATCATCCAATCCCCCACTTGCTCTTCTTAGGGAAAGTGGTTGAGAAAGTGGTCGCATGGCAGCTTCAGAGGATCTTGGAGGAAACAAATTTTCTGGACCCTTTTCAGTCTGGGTTAAGGCCTGATTAAGGGATGGAGACAATATTGATTGCTCTTGTTGATGATCTCTGGCGAGAGCAGGATGGAGGGAGTACATCCATCTTGGCTCTTCTTGCTCTCTCAGCAGTGTTCAATACCATCGACCATGGTATCCTTTTGGGTCGGCTGCAGGGGCTGGGTGATGCCATTTTGCACTAGTTTCACTTCTTTTTCCTTGGCCAGTCCCAATTGGTGTTAATAGGGAGAGAGAAATCCAGCCCACAGCCACTACTTTGTGGTGTGCCACAAGGCTCGGTACTTCTTAACATCTACATGAAACTGCTGGTGAGATCATTCTTCGCCATGGGATGAAGTACCATCAGTACACTGATGAAACTCAGATTTACATCTCCATCCCTGGTGATCCAAGTGATGCTAGGAGAGCCTTTGCACGACTGCATGTGGTGCACCAGTTATGCCCCTTCCTAGACCAGAGTTCCCTTCACTCACTCGCTCATGCCCTTGTCATCTCGTCCCTGGATTACTGCAACATGCTCTGCATGGGGCTATCCTTGAAGAGCATTTGGAGATTGCAGCTGGTGCAAAATGCAGCTGCACAGATGATCATAAGAGCCAGTAGATCGGCCCATGTAACACCTTTATTTTGTGAGCTGCATTGGTTGCCAGTCTGCTTATGGGTGCAATTCAAGGTGTTCGTTTTTACCTTTAAAGCCCTTCATGGCATGGGACCAGGGTATCTGAGGAATTGTGTTACCCCAATGGGAAGTTCCTGTCCCACCAGAATCGGCATAAGAGACCTTCTCCAGATCCCATCAGCCAAGGAATTTTGGCTGATGGGGTCAAGGAAAAGAGCCTTTTCTACTGTGGCTCCTGCCCTGTGGAACACCATGCCCCCAGAGGCGAGGTCTGCCCCACCCTTATAGCCTTCCGAAAGAGCCTTAAGTCCTGGCCTGGGGCTCTAATGGGGGTACATTATCATGGTTGGTGGTTTAGTAGTCGCCTCTGTTCCCCCATATATATTGACAGGAGATTTTGGCTCGTCTCCTCTCAGTCAGGTTGGGTTCTTTTTAAAGGTTTTTAAAGCTATGAATTTAAAAACCTTGAAGTTTTTATGATTGTTTTATTGTAAGCCTCTGAGAGTTGTTTGAGTCCGGCAGTGTATAAATTTAACAAATAAATATTAATATCTACTTGAATAATGTTTGCATTGGATAATTATATAGAGAATTATAGCTATTGTTTTAACAATATATTACAGTTTATATCTTTTTTCCCTTTGTTGTATTTTTCTACTTATTTTTAAGTACATGCTTGATAACATATGTATTTTTGTGTTTGTTCCTTTTGATTTTTTTTTCTTTTTCTGTTATGATTTTAAAAACAATTAAAATTTTATATAAAAAGCTGGAAAGCCAAATGATGCCAAAAAGCACATGGTGGCATAACTAGAATCCTGGAAACACTCATTCAGAGAGGGCCAGTCTGACTGAATCGTGGCTTACATTAAATTGTACGCCATCTGTTTAAAATAAAACTAAGTAGGTCCATTTAAGATAATTGCTTTGGTTTCTCTGATGTTTCTTTGTTTAGCTGATAAAACCAAGATTGGCATGCTTACTGAATAACAGAAACATCTATTTATTTCCAGAAAGTCAATTTCTGTAGCATAGGGCAATGCTCAATTTGTATTTTTTCTTCTATGTAATTTTTTCTATTTTACTGTTCTTCATTTTCTCTTTTTTTCTTGTAAGTATTAACTTTTCCTCATTATGAATATATTTATAGCAGGCATAGCATATTAATATAAAAGAAATTGGAATGTTTGAAGTTTCTTCTGATCATTTTTATGTAGACATGCTAAGCAATTGTAGTTTTGAACAAGATAAGCTAAATCTCTCCACATCTTACACTGAATAATACCCTCAATGCAGCATTTATTAATACAGAATTGACTGCATGAATGTACATGCACAATATTCTAGAATGCTTTCTGAACCAATGTTACTCATACATAGTTTGGCTTTGTTCTTATGGATGCACTACACTGTGTACTGATTATGAGGAATTTAAAGCTTCTTCTCTAGAGGTTAAGCGCTAAAGGGTTATTGAGATTAGTAAGCACGGCTGTATCCCATGCAGCCTACATTCTCCCCTAGAGTCAGTTGTGTACAATTTGATGGGAAAGAATTTGAGTTTATTCCAAATTTGGGTTGTCCCTTCTGCTGATTTCTCTTTAATATCCAGGAGAAAAGAGTTCAACTGAGACTCCTGCATGTTTGTCAGTACTGAAAGCAGTTAATTTGGAAAGAAAAAGAAATTTAAGGCAGGAATTAGGAACTCAGACTTACTTTAAATTATTTCAGTCAGACTCCCTTCTTCTGGTTCCTTTTTAAATCACATGATAATGATGATGGTGATAAGGAAAGCAACAACAATAATGGCAATGTAAAATTTAATAATCACTTCCTAAAACAAAAAACTTTTAGAGCAGCAGTATGATATCTAAATACAAACACCAGAAGATCAAAATAAATCAAAATAAATTCAAAGTGATCAAAAGAAAGCAAAGATATATGAAATGTAAAATAGAAGAATACATCAAGATAATCTTAAACAGTAAGTGGATACATTTGTGTTTGAAATGACCCATAGTCATACTCACAAAATGTCAGGGCAAACCAAGTAAGTATAGAAAAGTAGTAGGTGGGATCCAATGCACAGAAATCCTCAAGTCAGAAGAAACATGGAAAGAGGAAATGTGAAGCCTTCAGTAAATCACAAGGAGAGAAAAATTGAATAGATTTCTAATATTTTTTTAATATCAGAATTAAACCTACAGGAGAGTATCATGTAATAGGAATTAATTGATCAGTTCTTTAAACTGATTATCTTTGATTCAACTGAATATCTTCATAATTTTTTTTGCAGTGTGGCTGAGCTGCCATTTATGAGGTAAGCTATGCCACTTCTTTATCTTTAGTTATCTATGTCTAACATTCCTTCTGCTTCCCAACTTCCCCAGAGTCTCTCACAGGAACTTCTTGAAAATTAGACATTGGAAGAACAATTGCATGTCATTCCAGGGAAAAGAAAAAATGGCAGGCAGCTTAGAAAACTATTATGAATGCATAGGTAGTTTTTTTATTTAAATTTAAAAGTTAAAATTGTATTAAGATTTCAAAAAAGAAGGAAAAGATGATACAAATGCTGAAATACAGTTTGAATTGAATACATTTATGAAATACATTTAAATGTTGGAAATAAAATATATTTTTCTCCTTTTCTCCATATTTCTTCAAAGATCTGTTTTCCTAAAAGAAGTTTATAACCTTGATGGGATCAACTGAGAGGCACACACCCTCCTCCCAAGTAGTTTGAACACACATCTTTTCCCCAAACAACTTGTTGAAGGTTGACCCAGCCTAATGCCTTGTTGAAGGCTCTGATAAGATTAATTAAACAGAAGCCAAAGGAGGCCTCATTATCACCAGGCTGGCAGGAAGGAATGAGTAGAAGGAAGCCTCAAGGCAACCCGTGGACATACCCCAAAAAAGGAAAATTGCAAATAAGGGCTGGGGGAGATAGAATTAGAGTAGTGGGAGATATAAACTAAGGTGGGACTTCCTAGGCAGCTCTGATAGGCTGTATACTCCGGAGTACCTATCCAATGGAGAAAGGGAGGAGGGCACATCCGGCCGGGAGTAGGGTATAATTGTATGGAGATTTTCTTGGCTGAGGTGTGTCCACTGTACCTGCGAGTACTTGGTGCACCCATCTTTGCAAAAATGTTAAATAAATTTTTCTGTCTTCAAGCCAAACTCTCTTGTTTTATTTTAAGTTGGAAGCTGGGTTGTTTCTAACAACTTGGGGGCTCATCCGGGATCCAGACGGCTTGGATCAGAAGTCTTCCCTAGGTCAATCAGGAAGACATGTCCCATTGAGTTCAGTGGTCTTGAACGACAGAGGTGAGTAACCTGGTCCAATTGCCCATTGTATCCAGCAGAAAAGAGAGGGTTGGATTAAGGACAGAAAAAGGAAAGGTTGCAAGGTTGTTAGTGGACACGTAAATGTGGCAACCGGGCAACTCTGTGCACAGACCAAGGTAAGAAAATCAGGACTATTAAGTATTGCCTTGGCGGTTGGGTAGACTCTGTGTGTGTGTGACCAGAATTGATGGGAAATGTGAGACGTACTCTGAGTATGAAGCGAGTGTGGAGTCCAGATTTGCAGTTCTGTTATCTCATGAGAGAAACAATTGGAGAATAATGAAGCAGGTGGTTTGGTTAACTTTGAATGAGTGTGGTCACTAGCATGGGAAACAGAGGGAGTAAAAGGTCCATGGGTATGGAGGACAGTGTGGCCTCCAGGAACATTCCCCCAGATAGTCCTTTAGGGGAGAATGTTGAAGAATTGAAAATATTGCAGCCAAACTAGAAATAAGGATAAAAAAATACAGTACTGTTTTTTTTCCTTTGGACTAAGGAAACAATTGAAAGGAAAATCAGTATTTTGGCCAAAATACAGGGCATATGAAGATTGGCTTTGTCAGGATCTGAATATTTATGTAAACAATAAGGTACTATTTTCTCAAGGAGAATCAGATTATCCCCTTTGTTGGGTTCCAGGGGCAAATACTAATATTGTGAATAATGGACCCAAAAGAAAATAAATCTAAAAGGAGTCCCATTTGAAGAAGAGCTCATTATAATCAACGCTATTCTGCAGAAGAAATGTTGAGTGAAAGTGTTTTTATTCTGACCGGTAGAATAAATGCAAGACGAATGAGAAAAAAAGGTGTTATGAATGTGTGTCCCCCCAGACAGTAAAAGGGGAGAGTTGTCTGTTAGAATGAGGGAAACTGCAAGTGCTTATGCTGTGTGCGAGAGAAACCCCCACTGATAGAGATAGTCTCTGCTTCAAAGAAAAAAAAGGGAGTGAGTTTTTTTAAACTGTTGTGCTTTGGAGAGAATGGGTAGGTGTTACTGGGTTACTTTTAGCTGGGATAAATTTGTTGTGCAAAATAAGAGCTGTGAGCAAGGTTTCTCAGTGACTGGCAAAAAAATTTTTGTCGCATGATTTTACAAGACAAGCAGGTGAGGGAAAGTTTCCATTTTCATAAATACTTATCTGTATGAATTTGTTGGAGAAAATGATGTAGGTTGAAGGTTTGCATTGCAAGTAAGTTTGTCTCTTTTAAGAATTAGAGCTTTTTACAGTAAGGGAATGCTTTGAATTTTTGAAATGATGCA
>JANHZU010002910.1:37674-49780 GCA_032468055.1 Acrochordus granulatus
CTGGGAAGGATTGAAGGGAAGAGGAAAAGGGGACGGCAGAGGATGAGATGGATAGATAGCATAGTCCGTGTGATGGGTGTGGGCTTGGGAAGACTCCTGGAGGTAGTGCAGGACAGGGAGGGCTGGCGTACTGCAGTCAATGGGGTCATGAAGAGTCAGAAACGACTGTGCAACTGAACAACAACAAAAATATATACTATTGCCACAAGATGGTGCTGTGACTTAGATCAAAATGGGGCTGCGGCTCATATTCACCACTAAAAATAGTTTTGATAGTTTTGAAATTTTCTTACCTTTAGGAGAGAGAGAGAGAGAGATTCCAAACTTAGCAAAATAGATTCTGGTAACCAGGAATTCTGGGATCAACAACACATTCCTAGATAAGTGGCCTTCTGCTAGCATCAACAGCAAAAGTTACAATCTTGTGATATGATAAAAGTAACTGAATTACGGTAAATGAGTAGCAGAAAATGAGACATTTTTGAACATTTAAGAGCAATTTGATTGCTGTTAAGTGAAGTCAGTATGAGCCATAAAAATACAATTACAGTGTTTAGTCATATTGATTGTTGATATGACTTAACAGCGATCATGTTCTGGGAATTCTGCTTAACTGTATAATTCAGTAGTTTTCAAGGAACAAAAATCAGCCATGCAATACCTGATATGTAAACATTTTACAAATAGTAATTTATTTGATCACTGTATTAACTGCTTCAATCCACAAAGCAACTGTAAGGGAGAGAAAGTAAAAGGAGAAATGCAGTCCAGTAATATAAAGCACAAGTATGCTGTAAAGAGGTAAAAAAGTAAAGGTTTCCCTTATCCAGTCATGCCCAACTCTAGGAGTGGTGGTCATCTCTGATTCACAGCTGAAGGAGCCAGCATTTTCAAAGATGCTTCTGTGGTCATGTGGCTAGCATGATGTATATGCCAAGGCGCATGGAATGCTGTTACTTTTCCCACCAAATTAGGCTGTACCTATTTATCTACTTGCATGTTTACATGCTTTCAAACTGCTAGATTGGCAGGAGCTGGGCTGAGTAGCAGGAGCTCACCCCGTTATGCAGTATTGTACTTGGATTTTGAACTTGGGCTGCCAACCATCTGGCCAAAAGCTCTGTGTCTTAACTGCTAAATCATTCACTGCTAACCATGCCCCGAAAAAGAGTTCCTACAAATCAGACTGCCTCTACAGCTCTTCCAGAGGCAAACATGGTCAGGCCTATATAGACTCCATAAACAATGACTCCATGCATAAACAATATGCATGAATAAAGTAACATGAATCCAAGACAATCACCAACTGTAAAAATAAAATGCAAACAGTAAATATTGCAAAATACCTTAAGTATTTCTGGCCATACGGATTCCTAACACCAATTTGAATCTCATCTTCATTCCAATAAGTAGCAGAGCATTTACTGAAAGCTATAATACAAATTCCAAATTACTGCAGAGCATGCAGTGGTTCCCTAATCGTACATTTCACCTGAAATTTTATGACAGACCTTAAAAAATCCAAACCCCAATTCTAACTCAGTCACACACCAATAAAACATACACCTGACTATCTAAATCCCAAACTACTGAGAATCATAAGATTTCTCCCTAATGCTCTCACATTAAATTTTATAATGAAACTTGAGAAATCTTAACACTCTTCATATCTATGTTTCCAAAAATACAATTACACTAATCATTACTTCACCACTCAAACTGTAACATAAACTTCAGACTAATACTAATTAGAAATATTAACATTAATCCTTAGCACAATACTCAATCCTAACTGTAACATAACTCCAAAGGTAATTTTGACAACAAAAATATGCCCTAATAGTAACTCTAACAACAAATTTTACCACAAATATCAACTTCTAGGAAAATAGTGGCAGACTGAAGATGCCTCTACAAGAATGGAGCCAGTGGCCATGGCAGAAAAGAGCCATGAAATGGATCAGCTGCTTGGAACCCTTCTCTGGATCAAGGAGAAAACTAGATCACCCACAGGTTTGCGCTATTCAAAGGCTCCCCATGAAGGTTTATAAAATAGCAGTCTCCAGTGGTTTTTGGAACTCTGGGAATGGGGAAAAATCATCTTGCCTAAGCCACCATTCGACTCTTTCAATTGGACACTAGTTCACTCGCTTTCTTTCTTAACCATCTTAGGGAATTGCTTGTTACTTATCTGCTTGATGTTAAGAACCTTCAGAAGGTTCTTCACCTACCATCTCATTCAGATGACCCTAATTGACAAAACTAGTCTAAATCTTTATTGCCTAGCTTTTATCCCGTTAGCCTGAAATGTGGGAACATTGTTTTTCTATTTGTGTCCTGTAGCCTGCTATGTGAGAAACTTATAAATTCTTTCATCTCTCCCCTTTTCACTTAGAGTTGAGAAAGTCCCTTGGATTGGGAGGGGAGGGTGCAATCTCTTCTTCTTAAATAAAATTTTTATATAAAAGTCCAGTTGCTTTTTTAAGAAAGTTTTTGCGGTGGTTTTCAATTTTACTATAAATTATGACCTGGATTAATGAGAATATTCATAGACCTTCAGAGGAGAAAGTGTTACTATGCTGGGAGAGTTTCTTTAATCCTTGATTAAAGAAGTTACATGTAAATTTAAGGATTAAAAAGAAGAAAAATTACTTTTGGAATACAGCAAAGGAGGGGAGTCTAGAATGTCAATTTTGGAAAGTTAAGGGGCCAGATAGACTTGAAACAGTGTTTCCTGTGGATTGTTTAAAATTTTATTTAAACATTCAATTTTAAAAATTAACTGTAACTTTAAGAAAGCGTACCATGGGAAAGTTTTGTTGATTGTAAAATAAACATATAAGAGGGGACTTTGAAGGTTGAAACCAGAGAGAACTAAGATTATAATTAAAGGAGTGACTCATAAATACAATGGAGCAATATTATTTGACTATAGAAGAAATCAAGATTATTTGAGAACAGTGTACCTAGAAATTATTTTTAAGATTGTCTGATACTATGACTGCTCTTCAGAGCTCTGATTGTCCCAGCACCCTGTAATTGTGATCTGAGTGCTTGCAACCCATTGATAGTTATGGTTGGTTATAGCTCCCCATGATCATGTAATTGCCATTTGTGAACTTCTCTGCTGGCTTTCCCAGAAAGTCAATGGGGAAACCTGCAGGGAAGGACACAAGTCTGTTGGATAAGTCTACCCCACCCACACACTCCCGGTCCCTCTGTGCTCATGTCACATCAGCCTTTCGCTTATTCCTGTATATTCTTCTTGAGCTATGAGACCGTGGATCATATTAAAACCATTCCACAGTGGTTTTAATTTGAAATTCTATTGGCAATCAGTTGCTTTCTTTCTCTTCTGGGTCTGTCCTGCAACTAATCAGCTATCAAACTTGGTCACTCTGATTGTTTCTTTATTCATGTTTGTGGTTTTATTGGTTTTGCAGTATAAAGAATGCTTGATTATATTCATTAAGTATGTGCTTTCCTTTGATGATGCAGGAAATGTTTTCACTTGAATGACTAATGCTGAATATTAACTGCAAATGGCAACAGATGAACAGCTGTGTTATTGGTGCCTGGAAATTTCTATACATCTTCCAAATAATTTATAGCAAAGCCTAAGTCAATTGATCTGGAAGCAACAGCAAATTATTACAGAGATAAATAATTAACTATGTTGAAACCAGTGGAACTCCTAATAGTCACAGTTGAAAGTAACTTGGTATGTTGCCACTTAGACTTATAAACATTTTGATCTGTACCTCCAGGTTCACTTGCAAAGGAGTTTTAGGATTTGACATCAATGAGTCAGCTACATGAAAGTTTCCACCCCAAAATCCAAGGTACCCCATACTTTGGGTTATATATAGAGCTAATTCATCCTCAGGATGTCAAAAAAGAAGAACAAAATAGTTGTGAGCAGTTTCTTTATTGGCTGCTTGAATCTCTGATACTATTTCACTTTTATGACTGTGAGTATCCCACAAAACCTTGATTTTGGCTGGCAAATTTTATAAAACTGAAAATCTGAACCAATATTGTATGCATCTCAATCCAATAATGTTGCTGCTAAACTGGCACTGAGAATATATAATTGGAACTTAAGAAAGAAATCTAAACTTCCCAAATCAGAGGAATGTCTGTACAGGAACAACAAGAAAACGGCCAGCCCACCCACTGATGAAAACTTCACAAATATTTTACAAAGCAATAAAAAAACGTTTGCTGTCACATGTGGCAGTATGTGTACTTGGTGCTGTTACTAGGTGGTTATTTCCTGCAGTCTCTAGCAGTTTTCTGGGATACAGGGCCCAAAATATGTGTCCTATTCTGCTTCCAGAAAGCCTTTCAAGAACTTGGGGTTGCTTTGCATGAATTCCATCTGCAAGTTCTGCCTCTTTCCAGATCAGTACAATTAGAAGTGGTGCTCAAAGTCTTCTCAAAAGTACATCTTACAGCTTTTGTAGAACTTGAAATCTTCTGTAAGCATATAAGGGAATATTTTTTTTTCAGTATTAAAGATACCAACAAAATAGAGAATAGATAACTCAAATGCATATATTTAAAAAAAGGGAGAATTAGCTGGCTTCATTTTGCCCATATCTATGTACATTTTAAATATATTTAATAAATAACTATTCCACTTTAAACCATGATTTATATGAGACAGCGCTTCAGCTACTTTTGGGGTTCCAATCATGATGTTTTTAATTTTAAATAAAATGTATGGTCGAAAGATTTAATAGATACAAATCTATTTGATCCATTTAATACAAATTTTAAGGAACAAACTAGTTCTTTGTGATTTGAACTGTGCAACTGTGTTAGATATGGCATTTACATGCTTTAGCTTTATTTTCTATACACTTCTATATGTAAAAGGGAAAAGCTTGCATCTATGAGCAAAATCAACCTGAAAAAAAAGTGATGCCAGTAGTATCATATGGAAGCTGTTAAAAGAACATCTTTTCCAACAAAGAAATGCTATAGGGAAATTTAAAAACATATTTTGTAGAATAGAATAAGTTATTATTTAGGTTCATTTATGTTATTTTTGTGTCAGACCATATATCTCAACATTATCTCCGTATGTACAGTATTTCTGAGCCTTGCTGAGCTCAAGGGAGATGTATTACTTAAGTGAGAAATAAGCAATTTGTTGTTCATCCTGACAGTCCACATAAGGTAGCATTATGGTGCCATCTGCCATAAAGGAATTGTACTAAGAGCATTAGTCTGGTGTGGTGTAGGAAGTTATATATTTTCAGCAAATATACAGTATAGATTTAATTAGGAAAGGATATGTGAGTCCCTAATTATATTGGAATTTGAATTCCAATGAATCTTAGAAGAACTTCTCCTTTCTAAAGGTTGGAGCAGGAGCAGGATGAAAATAAATTTTGGTTACCAAAGCCAACCAAGATTTTAGGGAGCCCTAAACATTTCACTCCAAAGACATCTTCTCCAACTGCAGAATAGAAAATATAACTTTAGAGCCACAGGCTATGTAGTTATAACTATGTAACTATTGTATAGTTATAATAATAGTTCTGATTTTGTCAACAGGAAGAAAGTAACTAGTATCAAACAGTGGATTTCAAACTTAAGTTTTAGGACATGGAGGTAAGGGAAGAACTTACAATGAAGAGAAAAAAAGAAAAAAAACATATTCAGAAAACCGGTGTTAGACATAGCTTGGGATGGGTGGAAAAGACATAGCCCCTTCTGCTTTCAGTACTGGTTCCCTCCCAAAGACTATGTGAACACTACAGTGAGAACACCCTTGAAAACTCTTTTAAATACCTCCCCAATTTCATTTTCCTGAAGTCAATTGCTTGTATTTTCTTATTCTAACACAGCTACTTAGAAATCTTCAATTATGTTGCAGTCAGCCATTCATTTAACCATCCCATTCACTTTGATTCTCCTCCACTCTATAGAAGTGAAGAAGCTCCTTTTTCCAATTCTCACCATTTTTAGTTACCCCTTTTGCCTAAAAATCAGTGCTCTCTTAAACTGCCAATATTTTGCATAGTTGGTATTATTTTGCTAGATAAGGGCCAACTGAGCATTTCCTCTACTTCCAATAAGTGAGCCTTGTGAAGACACACATGAGACTTTCCACTAAAATGCATCACTATGGGGTAGAAAAAGTAGAGAAAGGCCATTATTTTTCTCTAACGCTATCTGGCAGTCAGATGCCCAAATCCTTTGCAACCAGGCCAACAGCAGCATCATTCAGCTCCTAACTCTGTGGTGTCCAGGACAGCCTGTTACTAGGAAAACAACAGTGTAAAAAAAGTCATACTAAACAGCCAAAAATATTTTAATCCAGGGTCTAAAACATTGATGGCAACACTACATTGATTTTCACATGATCTTTGATGCACATTCTAAAAATAGCACTGAGAGCAGTATTACTGAGGAGGAAAATCCTCTTCTCCGGAATGCCAACATGAACATTCATGACTCCTGCATGATGACATCTCAGGTTGAAGAATAGCAACAGAGAAATTTTATTGTTAAAAGACACTTTAATCAAGAAGATATTTTTTATCATAATTACAGTAATTAAGGATACTAATACTGTAATTTTTTTTTGCATCACACTGCCAATGTATTTTCATTCTGTTATCAAAAACAAAGACTAAATTGTAAGTTGTTTTGAAACAGTGCATTTGTTGTTTTGAAATATATTTATAGAAAAGATACTATCTGGAGGGGCCAATTCCACTGATTTCTTTTTATGAAAAGCTTAGCTTGTATAATACTCTGTCTCATACAATGTGATCTTCAAGATTCATGGCAACCAATACATAGCACTGCAAAAAAACAGTGCATAGAGTTTATTCGTTGGAGAGGATGAAAGCCATTCTTCTTCCTTCCACTTTACAAATTCTTTACGGTTTTTAAATATTCACCAGGACTTTGGCTTGTCTGGATGCTGTATTAGAATCAAGCCCTTACTTTTAGCTGTGGCTGAATAGACCGTGTCAATTCAGTGGCAAGAGGGATGCATTCTGTCCATTTTTCATGTTGAAGGCTATGGATCATGAACAGAATAAAGCTCATTTCTAAGCAAATTTTGACATGTATTTTTAAAAGATTCACACATTTTTTAAAAAAGTATGCTTTATACACATGCATTCAAGAGAAGCACTAAGAAGCACATTAATCCTTCAGTAAGCATGCAAATAGAATTCCATATAAGAATTCAATCTGCTTTGGTGGCTAAGACGATAAAGTTAGATAAACTTCTAACACCATGTGAATCAGATTCAAAGATTTCTAGTGCATGTTCCATTTTTACAGACTACATCACTTTGAAAGCATAAGGCATGTTTTATATTTTTAGTAGACAATATTTCATAAGCGACAGATTTCTTGTTTTTGGCTTACTGTTAAATATTGTCTTTAATAAAAATGAGTACTAGTCACCAACAACAAAGCAAATATTGTCAGACTAGTATTGAAGAATAATATTTATCAGTGATCAAGTTAATCATAATCTTAACTTTATGGACTGCATTGCTAGAATCTTATTACAACACAAATGCAACTTTAGTGGCATGTTTTAGTAACAGGCACATCTTTCTTGAAGACTTCACTGTGCAAAAAAAGGAAAGGGAGAGCTGGAGTAGTTTGCAAAACTTAGTAAACACAGCAGAAAAAGTAGCACAGAACTTGGGGAACAGTATAATTAAAGGAAGTTGCAGTATCAGTTAAGTTCTGTCCAAAAAAGACTGACAGAACCTGCTTTGTGACAGCCAGGATTCTCGATGATGTTAAAAGGAGATTTAAGTTTAAATGGAGAATTAGCCCTAACTTAATTGGAGATTTCACGTTCAAGACCACGGTGCTTCTGGACAGAGCTCCTGGGGGAAAATAAAATAAGGTAGCTGTAACCATTTCATAGATGTGGGGTTCCTAGCTACTATGAGGAAGAGGGATACCAGGGGCAAATTTTTTTGTTTCAAGATTTACAGGAGAACCATGATTATTAGAAAAAGAAGAAGAAAAATACATGTGACACCTTAAGGCAAAAAACCCCTGCCAGTTGTGGCTGACTCTAGGGGGCAGTGTGAATTTCCTATTCACAGCCGAGGAAGCCAGTGTTTGTCCGAAGATGCTTCCGTGGTCATGTGGCCAGCATGACTATATGCTGAGGTGCACGGATAATGTTACCTTTCCCACCAAATTAGGCGGTACCTATTCATCGAGCATTTCTACATGCTTTCAAACTGCTAGGTTGGCAGGAGCTGGGGCAAGTAATGCGAGCTCACCCCAATTCAGCGGCAGCACTTGGGTCTCGAACTGCTGAGCTGCTGATCTTCCACTGACAAGCCCAGTGTCTTAACCGCATTGTAACAATCCCTGATTGGTATATGTTTAATGGATTCCACCTTATTTTATGAGGTGCAATGACAGTTTTCTAAATGGCTGTACAGACGAGGTTATACAGAATCTTTCAAAAAGACATTGAAATACATGGTGCAACAGGTAGAATCCACGCATGCAAGATAAACGTTTTGGTTTATGTCTTCATTGGTTAACATTTGATCTAAAATATGAATGTTTTTAAGGTACTCAAGTTGTTTATATTGATTTGGTCAGTTACTGTAATTCTTTTTTTTTTAATTGGAAACCAATAAAACCCTATAAAGGAAATATTTTTGTTACGCCAACTGAAGATTTACAATATCATTGCAAGTTTTTTTTTCCTCATGGCCAAAATATCTACTATTTTTTCTGTTCGTTTTCATTATAGTTTTCATTATAGTTTATTCATTAGGATATCTTTGAATGAGTGCCAGTCACAATGCATATTATTATTGGAATATACTAAAATGGTTTATTTCGGCATACCTTTCCTAGTGTCAAAATGTGCCATTTTTCACAGTATTAGAAAAGTACCAGCAATATTTTCACAGAGGCAGTCAACTGTAAGCATCACCATCATATTACATTTTGCTTTTTTGTTTAACAAATGCACAAGTAATTTTACTCTCATGTTGTTTGTTCCATTACCATGGTTCATATATTTTGAGACTTACTACATCACCATATACAGTAAATAGCTTAGATTATTTTTTAATGATAACTGACACATTCACAAATTTGACATATTTAATTTATACAAAGAAAATTTCATTCAGTGTAAACAAGCATACGAAAAATACCTTTAAGATGTTCTTTGCAACAAGAACTTGTTTGAAATCAGTATGAAATGAAAACTACAGTTATTCCATCCTTCCCCAACTTGGCTCCAACTGTTTTGAGCCTACAGTTCCCATGATTCCCTGCTAACATGACACTCTGGGAACAGCACTTCCATTACTTTGAAAGGCATTATGTTTGGGAATGATGGTATAATCTCTTAGCATATTATAATTATAATTAATGTTAAGAAACTGTGTTCTAAATAATCAAATGAAAACTACATTTCAGCACTAAATGTTCATGCTACAGTGTCTTTTGCTGAACAGCCTGTGTCACTTATAGCAATAATTTAGGAAAGCCTAAATTTCTCAAGCTCAATATATATAATTTTCTCATGACTGGGAATTTTAAAAAGACATCTTGGACATAAAAATGTGTATTGGAATATGTAAACATTATGGTATACCTGAAACACTGGAAGGAAATGCTAAATACAAGTCATAACATTACATTAAAATGTCAAAATAGGGGAAAGCATATTTTAATGATTGAAGAAAATGATTGCCCACAAAGGCTGCTCATGATTCAACTGTATTCTTTATTTTTCTTTATTTTTTAATATCTATCTTGGAGAAAATGGCCCCAGCAAAAACATCACAATATTTTTCTATAAATATCCATTAGTTGAAGATTGACAGTTTATTTTCCTGAGTAAAGTCACTGATGTTTTCAATATCTTCTTTAATTGTTCAAATAAAATAAGGCAGTTAATGATTATGACACTGATCTTTTCCCTCCAGAACTGTGTAGCTGTTTAGTCTTTGACAGATCTGTTTTCCTAGAAATGCAAATAATAAAATTGCCTTCAGCACCAACTGTGATTAAATTGCCTTGGATTTCCTAGAAGGGCAACTTGGATCATAGTAGACCCTTGTAAATTAGTGATGTCAAACAGAAAATTGCACAGTTCAAGATTTCTTTTCAGACAAAATGAAGATCTCCGATTTAGTTTTGATATCTTTTTTTCTGCTTAGAGTTTAGTTTAGATGTGGTTGCAGAAAATGTTGTTCACTAAATTGAAAAGAAAATATCTCTGGAGTTAACGATAGTTGAATCTAAAAAAAAAAGCTTTCTCTCTAAGGAACCAAGCAAATTCCATGAACAAAAAATTATTACCCAATTATAAAAGAGAATTTTGTGCTTCTTTTTTAAAAAAATCCAGATGAAATCATCTTGATTTACACTATTAACTCCAATTAGATCACTTTGTTTTTTCTCTAGTCCATTTGATCATAGTCTCTGGTGAACGGTACAGGAATATTAGCTTAGCATATAGATCTTCCTCAAGTTCTAATTCACCAGTCTCCCGCACTAAGAAGATATCTGTACACAGCTTTAGGATACGATCCACATTGGGAAGCTCTTCAAACATAATAGAGTGGGAGATTCCACTGAAAAATTCACGGACAAATTTTCCTATGACCAGGACAACTGAAGCATATAAACCCATGATGCTGCAAAACAAGAAAGAAAGCACTGACATTTAAAAATATGCAATAATATGAAAAGCAAAGGCAAAAAGATGGAACAATTCACTGAGAAGAAGAGAACAGATTAAACAGAAAGATCAAATAGATCGTGTGGGGGTGTAGAGGATTAATTCATTCACATCTTAGGGTTTTTTTCTCTACAAAATGAAAGGCTGGTATATCCAAGAAACAAAAGTAGAAGAACAACATTACAAAGGCATGGTGTAGTTAGAAAGAAAGAAAGGTATGGACAGAAGGAGAGAGAACTGCACAAAAAATTTTGCCAAAAGTTGAACCTCAAGAACTGTGCTACCATTCGTAGTCATGACATGATTTAATTTCATGATAGCTTAGCAAATTAAAGGTCTGGGAGTGATCTTGGTCAGGAAGAAACAATTTTACAATTCAAGAGATGGCCAATTAAAAGTGCATTAGAATTATATGAATAATGGTTGTCATATGCAGTGTCTGGGTAGCTAAACAATATTTTGACAGTTGGAAATAATAGGTCACATAAAAATACTTGGTTGTTGTGTCCAAAATGGAAAGCTAGATTAATAAAACAACATTAATAAGGATCTAAATACAATCTCAAACTATGAGTAAATTTTTTTATGTGTGTGCAAAGTTTATTAGAAATATCTAAAACTGCAGCTGTTATGTGCCAGGCATCCCAGGGCCACCCTTACCCCCTTGTGCACCTTAAATTGAACTTTGTCCACATAATGACAAACAAAATTGTTTAACCTGCAACCGGGAATGCTGGGATGTGCACACATGACATCTTGCTTAAATACTGCTTTACTCAATGACTGAGATTCTGATCCCATTTGTGATTGTAAGTTGAGGACTATCTGTACAGCATAAAACTAGCAATTACCAGCTATAAGTAATGTTCACAGTTCAAATCTTACATCTTTTTTTTCCTTCTGAGCACCACAATAGTCTGAATGACATTTGTTTCTCTGATGGAGAGGCAGTTGACTTCTGCATACTGCTACTGTTAAGCATCTGTCTGCTTTCAAGCTCTTTCTGTCTAACCTTGGTCCTTCTAGCCTTTACAGTTATTAATGTTGAAAAGAGTGGGCTGGATTATATGACCTTGCCTATACTTTAACCCTATGCAAATAGATGGGACAAATTAGCCATAAAATTCTTCAGCCCCAGTAAATTATTCAGTTAAAATATAACTATCTGGATTCAGTCTAATTTCTGATTCTGCTTTATTCATGGTAAAATATTATTACTGTTAATGCTCTCATCCAGTTACAGTGTCCTCCACTGGGTCATAAGGATAAAAGTGTAAGTTTTGATAAGAATTGATAACAATCAGTTTTTAAAATTTATGAAAGAGGAAACACCTACAACCGAGTGTTTTATGAGATACAAATAGCAGTTACTACCAATAAAAAATACTC
>JANHZU010002910.1:57353-73919 GCA_032468055.1 Acrochordus granulatus
CACAATGGAGCCCTCGTCTCTCATTGCGTAAACAGCATAAATTAAGTGAAAGGTGTTCAAGAGATGGACTCCCGAGACTTCAGACTCCAGATTCTCCCTCCAGGTAGTCCCCTCCCCTCCTCTCTCTTCTCCCTCACACCAGTCGGAATATTCTCAAAGCGTATGTGTGCACGCACACACAAAATAAAGCAGAAATTGTAAATTCCCCCTCATTGTCTGGCACTCTTTTCCTCTCATAGTATGGAGGCAAGAAACATTTCCAAACTGCCCGGAAAGGCATTGCTGAGGGAAAAGGCAGTTTTGTCTCAGCAGCAGCAGATCCTCTGAGCCAGGAGGGAGCGCCGGACAGTCGCCAGCCTAGCAGCAGCCTTGAAGCAGATCCGTAAGTGCTGGTTAGTTTGTTCTATTTCTGCTTTATATCATGTGTTAATTGTTGTTACTTATTTCAGATGTTAGGGACAATTATTTCTACATCAATTTCCATTGAAAATTATTTTTTGATGAATATTTTTTGGGGGCGTGGAACGGATCATCTTTGATCAGGACTTTGCATTGTTTCCTATGGGAAACCTCATTTAGCTTTAAGAGCGTTCTTCCAGAATGGATTAGTCTCGTCTTATAAGGCACCACTATACTTCCTTAAGTATTTCAGAAAAGTATTTCTAGCAAAAGGGATGACATATTCATGTTTTATCAATTAATTCAGGAAAGAACATAATGACGAAATAGAAGGCAGCTGCCCTTATATTTAACAAAAAAAGCAGAGCATTACAATTTATTGCTATAAAGGTAATTCTTGCCTTACAGTCATTCATATAGTGACTGTCCCAAGTCACAACAGCACTAATAAAAGTGATGTACAACTGTTGCAATGTCCCTGCAGTCATGTGATCATGATTTGGGTGCTTGGCAACTAACATGTATTTATAATGACTGCAGTGTCATCTATCTTGATTTGAAATATTCCTGGCTGGCTTCTAACAAGCATAGTCAATTGGGAAAGACGGATTTGTTTAACAAGCACATGATTTGCTTAGCAACCACAAAAGAAGTTTTAAAATCAGGCACAGTCCTATGATGACTCATTGCTTAGCAACTCAAATTCTGGAACAATTGTGGTCATAAGTTGAGGACTACCTAAACACATTCTGTGTATTCTTCAAGCAAAAATGTCAGGCACAGCTGCTAGACAGACATTGCCTGCTCCTGGAAAAATCCACTGGTTATCCTACCCCAACATCTAAACTGGGCTTGAAGTATCTCCAGGAAATATATGTACCTTCCCAGCTGTAATTGTATTGGTCACAATTGTTATTTTTAAACTATAATGAAAACATCTTCAATCACTTTCAGCCTTATAATCTAAATTAATGATTAAAGACATTTAAAGATGTATTCTTAACTCTGTTCTACAGAATTGCTCTTTGAAAGTGAAAACACAGTATAGT
The DNA here is from genome assembly GCA_032468055.1 of Acrochordus granulatus. Taxonomy (NCBI): domain Eukaryota; kingdom Metazoa; phylum Chordata; class Lepidosauria; order Squamata; family Acrochordidae; genus Acrochordus; species Acrochordus granulatus. The sequence goes on from JANHZU010002910.1 coordinate 58,802, forward strand.
GGAATCTTGGATTGTGAGTACCTCAGTTCACGAGTGTTCCACAAGACGAGCAAAAATTTTTAGTAAAATTTAATTTGGTTAATGAGTGAAAACTTGTAAGATGAGCACCGCACGATGACCTAGTGTAGGAAATCTCACAACAGAGCCAATGGTTCTTCTCTCTCGCTGTGTAAAAAGTGTAAATTAAGTGAAAGGCGTTCAAGAGAAAGAACTCCCGAAATTCAGAGTCCAGATTGTCCTTCTAAGCAATCCACCTCCTTCTCCTCTCTTCCCTCTCATCTCCCTCACACCAGCCAGGACTTTTCTCAAAGTGTACACAAATTGATCCTCCATCTTCCATGACACTCACACTCACACACACCCTCTCCTCACTCGGCACCATCCAGATCACCCCCAGAAAGGCTATGCCGAGGGAAAAGGCCATTTTGCCTCAAGCGCTGGTGGCAGCGGATCCTCCCAATCCAATAGGGCCGAGACAGCACTGGCTGAGCAGCAGCTGATGGCCAGAATCTGCCTCAGAGAGGATTCATAACTGTTAGTTCATTTATTCTATTTTTACTTTATATTGTGTATTAATCATTGTTACTTATTTCAGATATTTGGGACAATCATTTCTACATAAAATTCCATTGAAAATTATTTTAATGAATATTTTTGGGGGCATGGAATGGATCATTTGACTTTACATTGATTCCTATTCAGATTAAGGGCATTCTTCTGGAATGAATTATGCTCGCAATCAGAGGTTCTACTGTAGATAAATAGGTACCACCTACTCTGGCGGGAAAAATAATAGGGTCCATGTGCCTTTGGCATCTAAACTTGACCACGGAAGTGTCCTTGGACAAATGCTGGCTCTTTGGCTTGGAAATGGAGATGAACACTGTACCCTAGAGTGGTTCACAATTGGCAGGATAACTTTTACTTAATGCTTTTCTCACTCTTTTATTGACTATGAGGGTTACTCCATTTCTTCTAAGGGATTCTTGTTCACAGTAAATATAGTGGTCATCTGAATTAAATTCACCCATTTCCAGCCATTTTAGTTCATGGATTCCCAGAATGTCAGTATTAAACCATGCTATCTCATGTTTGACCACATCCATCTTACCTTGTTTCATAGATCTAACATTCCAGGTTCCTGTGCAATATTGTTCTTTACAGCATTGGACTTTCTTTCACCTCCAGACACATCCACAGCTGAACATCCTTTCGGCCCACTCTCTTTGGAGCTATTTGTAATTGCCCTCCACTCTTCCCCAATAGCATATTAGACACCTTCCGACCTGAGGGGCTCTTCAGCATCATATCTTTTACTTTTCTTGGCAAGGATACTGGAATGGGTTGCCATTTCCTTTTCCAGAGTCCTATAGCTCATTTTTCATAGATGTCCAGAAACTCCAACATTTAGAATGGTTCTTGTTGACCCAAGTTACGACCGAGCCAGTGTGGGTTTCTGTAAATTACATCTCATATTTTTTATGGGAGGGAGACATTCTTTGTCTGGCTCTTTTGATTAGATTGTCCAGTATGGATGAACCTCTGGCATTTTTCTCAGAGCAACAAACCCCACAACCATTATAAACCTCCCAAGGGGTTCATAATAGCTATAGGTTTCAAATCCATAGAAATGGAAGAAAGTTATAGGAATTGAAGGGACAAATTCTTTTCCTTCCATTTTCAGATAATTAATTATAGCTGTATTAATAGATAGTTACTTAGGAAAAATAGTAAAAGGTAAAGATTTCCCCTTTCCAGTTGTGTCCAACTCTAGGGGTGGTGCTCCTCTCCAATTTGCAGCCAAAGGAGCCAGCATTTATCTGAAGATGCTTCTGTAGACCTGCATGACTATATGTCAAGGCATACGGGACACATTTACCTTTCCACCAAATTTGGCAGTACCTATTTTTCTACTTATATTTTAACATGCTTTTGAACTGCTAGGTTGGCAGGAGCTGGGGCAAATAATGTGAGCTTATCCCATTACGTGGCACTTGGTCCTAAACTGCTCACCTGCTGGGTAACCACTCCTTCTACTCAAATTAATATTGCAGGTTGTAGCACTAATAGTTTCATTTTTAATGAAGTCATTCTGCAGCACTTATAGATAAGCAGCCTAGGTGTCATCCTAACCCACACTTCTGCACTAATTACTGCTCTCTTAAGGGAAGAAAATAGTTAATAAAAAACCCAACAGAGCCTAAGTACTGCATACACAGCTCTAATAGTTTTAGCTTTGATCTGAGTCTCCCAAGGGAGTGTCTCAGTGAAAAGGACTCCAAGATACTCTAACTTGGATTGCTACAGTGTTGCACCTAAAAATTATTTCTGAGTTTTCTTGTGACAATTACATATTTATGTATTCTATCAGCTCTGCTATTTTAAAAGTATCATTTTTTGATATGTTCTGGAACCTGCATACTGTCAGATATAGAAATATACAAAAACAGAAGTAAAAAAAACGTTGAGATGAATGTTGGAATCCTATCACCTTTAGTTTAAAGCACCCTTAATCTAATATAGATAGGTGAGCAATATAGTCACATTTCTTTTTGACACTGTACAGGAAATATGAACTATTTCCTGATGATAAGGTTGTAGAGAAAAAAATAAACCACTAAATAGATTTCTTACTTTTTCTGATTCTCGCCAGCACTTTAAAATGAATATATGAGCATAAATATCTTCAACACAGATCCAACTGGAAAGACTTAATGTGGTATCTGTCCAAACCCAGTCCATAACTGCCCTCAGTTCAGTCAAGAAAGGGACCAGGCGAAACCTACCAAAAAAAAAGTTTTCGCTTTTTAGTTCCAATATTTTTAGAATATTTAGTTCCAATGTTTTTGGAATATTTTGGCACAGTTGAGGATAAGGGCTTTTTTTCACCATGGGCCAAATGCAGTCCACAGCTTCCATGGTCTCCATTTTGTGGATTCCATATCACCACTACCATTTTTGGAAGCATTATTCTCCTAATTTATTGCAGCAAAAACATAAGCCTCCAGAATTTATTTTCTGAGTCCAGAACATCTTATGTAAAAGAATAGCATATTTAAAAATTGAGATAAAGATCAAAGTAAAACATTAATTAACCATATGACAAAGATAAAGACTTAAAACACAAAAAAATTAAAACACTTATGTCACATTAAATTGCATTTGAGGTCCAATAAATAAATCTGAACAGCTTTGTCATTGGCCAGGAGCAAATCTTCCATTGTACAAGGAGCCTCCAATAAAAAGGCAGACAAACATAGATCATATTACTCCCTCATTGTCCATAACCCTTTTAGTCCTAAAGGCTAACAATAACAACAAATACAGTCCAATGAAGTTGCCCAACCTAAAAATAATGGAATAGAAAAGATTTATTTGAACATTTAGAACTATTTAATGTTGATCTAGAATGACCTAGAAGATTAGTTCTATCTTTTCCCATTCATGTACCAGGCTGAAAACTAACTAAAATGTTCCATTTATTGATGATAGTTTTCTAAAATCTTCAAAATCTCCCTCCCTCCTGTAAGAAATGGGAAGATTTTGCCCAAAGAAATGTTTCCTTTTTACTCCTGAGGTAGAAGTACATAGTAAGTCTGTTTATGAATTAAGATTGATTTCATAATCAATTATAAATTTAATGGTGTTTATAAATTAAGATTGATTTCATAATCAGCTATAAATTTAATGGTGTTCATCTAATTCATATTACCAGATAATGTAGTATTTCCAAATTAAAAAAAGGTTAATGACAATATGACTTTGTTATGTGTCAGTCTTGGTGGAGTGAGAGTCTATAAATATTCATGTAAAGAAAATATAAATAAAAAGAAAGGGAACTATAAGGAAAAAAGACATATAACATTCACAGACTTACCCTTGAAATAAGAAGAGATTTACGTAATTATAACTTTTTGTGAGAAAATTGCCAAGTACACGGGTTGGATAGCCACAGCGTATCTGGTATGCTGACAATCCAAAATAAACACATTTCACAAAATACCAAAGCTGGGCAACTGTGTTTTGACTAAACTTCCTGCAATACAAAACACACATTGAGAAAACAAATGCATTTTTATATATCTTTCATAGAATGCTTTCTACATTATTAAATGTGGTAAAGTCAACCCATTTCTTTTCATATTATTGTTTTTATTTATTCAATACAATCATTCTTTGGGTTCACCAGATGTGCATTTTATCTGTAAATGAACTGGCCACATTTTAAAAATAATAAACAATAAAAATAACAGCATTGAAGTACAATCATGCAAATACAATGCATTTACCTGTCTGTCACTATGGGCAAGATAAAGAACATCCAAAAGTGTATGCCAAAAACAAGGATGACCTGAAAAATGACTTTCCCCATAACTGTTTTTCTCAGGTACAGTGCCCGATCTACTACCATGGTTCCAAACTGAATTAGTACCATCACTAAGAAGGCCTCTGGGACTTGGTCTTCTGATAATGAAGAAGTAATATCTGCTGCTGCAGAATGTTTCTGAGAAGAAAACAGGTAGAAGACAGAAGAAACAAAGTTATTTCTTACAAAAATATCTGCCAAGTTTTTACTCAAGCACACCAATTCTTTCGAACATACCCCAAAAGCCCAGAATCCAAAGACAATGATAATGAAGTCCACAGTATCAGCTAGGAACATCAGGACATAAACATCTGTCACGGCACTGTAATCCGGATGAATAAGATTGTAGAAAAACTGTCTGATGGGGAGGTATATTTGAAGTGTCCTAAAATAATACAAAATGTAGTCATTGCTGCAAAGTAATTTTGTGGAAAGATACACAAGCTTAGAATTTTATTTGTCATCTCATAGATATCATATGAAGCCAAATATGAAATTCCCGATTGCCTTCATCCTTGATCTATTCCTGTCTCATATGTAAGACACAACCATATAAGATAATTAGTTTTGACAAAAAATGCAAATGTGGCTTTAGATGTCTTTGTCTTGACCTGATCCTAATTAATGTAAAGGTAGTTGTTGCTTATTAACCATTCATTCAGCAACCATTTGAAGTTATGATGGTGCTGAAAAAAAATTGCAAACAGTTTATAAGCATTTGCAATCTTTGCACAGTCTCTCAATCATCTGATTGCTGTTATATTGTGTTATCTTGTGTCTGACCTGTAGTTTTTATTTTTTCTCCTTGGCAAAGCAGAGAGATTGGAGAGGAACAGATTACAGGCACATGGGGAATACATCAGGCTGTCTGTGTAATGTATTGGCTGCTGGCACCAGCACATTGCTTTAAATGTGTATTCCCCATTGTGTTCCTGCTTATTTTCTTGTAATCCCTTCTTCTCCAATGATTGTAAAGACAAATATTAATTTCCTTCTTGGTAACTATTCCAGTGCCAGGGTGAGCATTCTAAGGGAGTGATTATTTATTTATTATATTTATTCGCTGCCGAATTCAAAAATGACTCTCAGCGGCTCACAATAAAAAAATTAAAAACCATAAAATGTAACTACTAAAACGTTAAAATCACTAAAGTTCCTATTTAATTAGGAAGTAAACAAAAGCAGAAGGTGTGAAATCTTATCTTTTGGATGAGAAAGCACAGGTATAGTTGCGTCATTTTCCATTTAGCGACTGCTTTGCATAGCAATGGAATTGCCAATCCCAGTTGTGGTCGATAAATGAGGACTAACTGTAATTGGTTCTTCCAAGGAAGGAGTAGGGCTGCCTTCAAAAAGTTTTGGGTTAAAATTGCTGTGACAATTTTGTATCTTTAGATATTTAAAGTTATCAAGTAACAGATTAGCTTATTATCCTTTGTTCTAGGATATTTAATTTGTTCTAACACATATAATTTAAAGCAAGCAAGAAGCTGAAAGGTTTGATATGGAACAGGGGTAATAGAAACTTGACTCTTTTGTGGATGCCTAACAAATTCTTCACATAGGTAAAAAATTAGTATTTTTAGAAGTTAATCGTAAAATAATAGCTTGGGGGGGAAGTGTTCATATTTACTGCTAGTAGAAGAAAGGGATGTGGAAGAAAGGTGGAAGGATTTAGTGTAATTAAAGTCCTACTGATTTAGTATTGGAGATGTGTCCCTAATATGCTGAATGGAAAAATCTGTTTCCCATTCTACAGAAATCTTATCTTGCTACACGGCAAACAGGTATACAGGCCTTCCTTTCGCAGTCAGTGATGAACTGGAGTCTATTAGTGACATAAAACGGATACCAATTTATTTCTGGTTCCTTCTCCAATCCAACATTTTGAAGACTCTGGATTCAGTATTTATTTCAATAAATGTGACTTATTATCTAATAAATACTATATGTAATTGCTCACTTTTTAATTGTAAATGCCTTTGCGATAATAAATTGTTCTCTCAGTTTTTCCATAAGAAGTTCTTTCCTTGACTTCCTTTTTATGCTCAACACACTGCTTCCTTTTTGACTACTGTTCCGTGTGCTGGTACTCCCTGAAAATACAAGTGGGGAAAGAATTATTGCACTTATAAGGGGAAAGCTCAAAAGAAAGAGGAAAAATTGATTCTGCATATCCATTTTCTTTTTCTACACTTGGAAAAATAAAATAAGATTTGTTTAAACTATGATTAATAAGAAGCAAAAATCAAATTGTGAAACAAAAGATTTTTTTTCCTCAAACAAAAAATCTCTCTCAGGCTATTACTCCAATGCTTGGGCTCATTTCAATTTGCAGCAAAGACAAAAATGGCAAAGATTGTTCATCATCTTTCTGATGCATTCTTTTCTCTTGAAAATGTACCTTACATTCCCATTATTCAGCAACTAGGGGACTAAAAACTTTTAATTCTAAAATTAGATGTAATTTGGTCAGATAATGAAATGTTGGCAAATAACAACCAAGCTTAGTACACAGCAGGACTTCACATTTTAATTCTAAAGTTATTTAATGTTATTTCAAACTGATTTTTTTGATTTTCTTTTTATAAATTACTCAAGGTAGCAAATATACCTAATATTCCTTATTCTTCCTATTTCACCCCAACAACAACCCTGTGAGGTGGGTTGGGCTGAGAGAAATTGACTGGCCCAAAATCACCCAGGTGGCTTTCATGCCTATGGCAGAATTAGAACTCATGGTCTCTGGATTCTAGCCTGGTGCCTTAACCAATAAACCAAACTGGCTCTCTTGTATACATTTCTGAAAATATATAAACTATAAACTTTTATACACAATTTTAAAGCATACTGTAGAATGTTGTCAGGGAAATCAACCTTACTGTATTTTAAGGTAGGGAGCTCTGCATTAAAATATCAGTGATTGTTCAAATCCCTAGCTCATCTTTATAAGATATAACTCTTATGAACTTTAAAACACAATAAAGACTTAATGAAAAATGCTGCATCAAAAATTAAAATAATATATTTTTAAAAAGGTACAATATCTTCTTTTCTCACTAGCATCACAATGCTAGTGTTCTTTGCATAAAATAATTCTATTAATAGTGGCATTAAAAGGATAGGTAAAATATAGCTTTTCAAATAAAATATTAGGTTAACATGATAACTCTCCATCTCAATCTAACTTTCTTTAATATAAGGATCACTGTTGCTTATGATTTACTGGTTATTCTTTGCTATTTTCTTTTTTGAAAGAAAAGCTTAGGCAAGTACAAAACAGACCAGTTTAAGTCCTGATGCTTCCACCATCATACCTCTCTTTGAACGGTGAGAGGAAAAGCTGGATCTTTGTGACAAGTGTGAACCACTGCTTGAACTTTTCCTGCGGATGGCAGTTTGCTGTTCTGGGAAATGGACATGTATGGATTCAACAGATGCTGCCAAATTGACTGATGTCAAAGAGTCAGCAGAATCTCTTCTGTATGACTCAGCCAACTCATCATCTGAGTCATCTTTACTACTGCCATTGTCTCCTCCATCTTCCTCATCCCATAATCCATGACACTAAAAAGAACAACATTAAGGTACCTTCAGAGTTACTGATATTATTTATTATACTTGAACATTGACTCTTTTGGATATTACTTTATTTGATACAAAGCTTTGTTTTTAGTCCTGTCACCTCTGGTGACTTTATTACAAAAAGGATTCCATTTTAATCACTTCTGTGCTATAATCAGATTTTAATTGCAAAAAATGCTAGATTTGGTTATAGTTGAAATGGTTTGCCATGACCTTTAGGGTAGAATTAGAAAATTACTAGAGGACTGAAGTTTGATTTCTCCCTGGTCTCAAGGTTCTGTTGTCCTCACACATTTCCACATTTCACACATTCATATACCATATGCACACAGAGACACACATATTTTTCTTAGGACTCTTTCCTCAGCTGAGAGACATGTTTTTTTCCCCAACCTGATAACAGCTTCCTTTTACAACACCGGGACACGGTAAAAGGTTTATCTTTGGAGATTTCCTTAGGCTGGGAAAGGCAAAAGGCTTAACTATGAAAAATTAGAGAATAATCCCTTCCATAGTCTCCAGCACTGAAACTGAGTGATTGACTTATGCCTTAATTGTCACAAAACCTCTGGTTGATTCAAGAATCCTTGCATGGGGCTGCTTTCTAATAAAAGGAGTAACTAAATCTTAATGTATTGTTGAATCCAGCATAAGTTTTTTTTTTTTGGTTGAGAGGGGCATTACTTTCTCAGAACATAGAATGGAAGTTCAAGAATGCTGGAAGGTATACATGCTGATAGTTTCACCATTTTGTCCTAAAATAAATAACAAACAAAAATATACCTTTAAAATGGACCGATGGAAAAACAAAGCAAGTAGCTGAACAAGATCATAGTGTACATAACCCTCTTTCTTTTCAACACCAATAATATTAGGAGGAAAATAAGGTCTATCTTTTTTTAGTTCTAATTGTTTATTCCAAGGGAAGAACCCAAATTGGAAAAAATACTTTATTACTATTGTAACCTATTGGAAAAAAAGAGAAAAATACTAGTTAGTAAGATAACATTTTCAAGTTAAACCCAGAAAAATTAACAAAATAAAAACAGTTTCTTAAAACATGTTAGGCTTGAGGATGACAAGGAATGGCATGAAATAAATCCAAGACAGATTCATAGTACTTAAGGAAGCTGAGGTCCAATATGATTTTTCAAAATCCACAAAGAAAACTTGATCTCTTGCTTCAATATTCATAGTCATCCTCTTGCCTTGTTTTGATACTGTCACTGACATCACTGGATTTCTGAACAGAATTCGGTTCACAACTGAGACTGGCAGTATTACTATTTTCTAGTCCTTATTAAAATCAACCTAACATGTGGAACAAACTGCCACATGCAGCAGTGAATTTTCCTTTGCTTGAGGTCTCAAAGAGAGGATGGATAGACAGCTTCAGAGGCACTCTAGTGGATCTGTACTAAACAGGGTGTGGGGGTGTCTTTATGATCCCTATGGTATATTCCAACTTTATGATGCCATGATTCCATGATATAAAGTGAAATTTGCATTGTCCATCTGCATTTTCAGTTCCAAACTGTCTTTGCTTCTATGCCTGTCAGTTTGGAAGCAAAGGAGGTATCTACATATTGAAGCACTACTGTGAAACAAAATGATATAAAAAGGAGAACCCAACATGCATCTCTATAGGGTTGAGAATTTCAGTCAAGGAGAAATAAAAAAGAGAAAGTGGAATGGGAAGCTGGGGAAATGGCCCGGCATAGCCTTTTACCATTTTTATGATCCTAAGTACAACAGGAGGGCTGGACTGAAACCAAAAAATGTGCACTGACTACTTCCTTATGTAGGTGCTCAGCTGGACTATTTGTTTTATTTATACATTTTTTGTAAGTCATTAGTACATCTTCTCCATTTTTGAAACTAGATTTAAAGCTGCAAAAGGGGGCGGTACCTATCTGTCTACTAGCGCTCGCGCGCTTTTGAACCACTAGGTGGGCGGGAGCTGGGGTGAAACAGCAGGCGCTCGCCCTCCTGCGCGGCAATGCTGGGTCTCGATCCCGGGCCGCCAGCCTTCCAGCCGGCAAGCCGAGCTCTTAACCACTTGCGCCACCACAATTTTTTTTAAATTTTTGCCTTACTTATTGTTTAATTTTTATTACTGCCCAGACTTACATGTAGTGAGATGAGCAGTCATCAAATTAAATATATATTATCATTAAGTATATAAATTGATTTAAATAAATAATCACCCAGAAGTATCTAAACATCTGAGTGGTGGTGACTGCAACAGTCCTGGGAATCTCTGGTTGGGTGATGCTCTTAAAAAAAACTCTGACTTGGATGAAGTGGGTAAATAACAGCCTGGTGAAAATACTTTAATGCATTATAAGAAATGGGATATTAGGCATATTAGGATGAACAGAAAGACTGTAGCTCATGTACTTTACATATTATAATTTTTTGTGTGTGAATAAAGTCCATTGTGGTTTAGACACTTTAATAATTTAGCATTAAGAAGAAGTTTGCTTCAGACTTAAGTACCCCCCCTTTTTCCCCCATCATGGCCACAAGAAAGATGCAAAGCATCTGCTTTCTAGGTTGAAATAATTATCTAAATAATAATTTGCACTATATCTAACAATTAACTACATTAGAGGACACTTTCTGAGTGTTAGTCAGAATCCAAAACTACGATTTGATTGTGGTTTATTGTTGCTCAGATTTAGATATAACAAGTTAGTTTAAATCAGAAGGCAGATGCTTTCAGTCTCTTGACAGATAAACCACAAAAGGAAGATAATGTTCTTATGACATTGAAAGGGTTGTTCAACAACGACTAAATAATGACGTACCTCAGTGTAGATTATAGCTGTCATCCAAAAACGTTTGCTAGGCCTTGGAACAGATAGCATGGCCCAAAGGAAGATAAGGATAGGGAGCACAAGGGTAATTGTGGAAGCAGAGACCATATGATTGAGAATGATCACAAAGTAACACACCATTTCTGAACGGGCTACAAGTGTATTATATAGAGCATAAATAAGAAGCAAATATCGAGGTTGACCAGAGTAGAATTTCTCAGACTCATCTAGTTCCTCATCATGAAACATTCTGTGGAAATAAAATTAGATCCCATGATCTAATGTTAATTATATATACATATTTTAAATTCTAGAGAATAGCCTGTAAATAATAACAATGCAATACCTACAAAACAGGGTATTACTCAAGAGTTATGCAACTAATGTCAAAGACCAAGTTTTAAACTATACCTTGCCTTGTTTATCTTCCAGGCAAGACAAAAGTTGACCAGGTACTATATAAATTAATTACATTTAAGCAAATCCAGAAAAATCATGTTTTGAAAAGATAAATGAAACTCAAGTAACTTTTGCTGATAAACTACAACAACCCCCAACCATTAAAAGTTTTCACATAATGACTTTCATCACCACTCCAATTAATTTACATACTTAATTCATCATGGATCCTTACTTGTTAAGTAGTAATTCACTTGCAGTCAGCTCATGTGTCAAAGGAGGAAGAATAGGATCCTCTGTTTTTTTAGGCTGATTTTCATCTGGGCTCACTATCATTTGGTTTCTATCAGATGAGCCATCCTGGGAACTATCTAAGGGTAAAAGTTCCAAGCTCACAGCTTTGCTATATGAAGGAGGGGGTTCAGCAATGCCATCCAAACCTGAATAAGATGGCATATCTGTATCAGAAATATATGCAGCTCCTTCAGAATCCATACAGTAATCGTCCATTTCATGTTCCTGTCTGGGTTCAGGTTCCGACTCTTCTCCTTCATGGTCCTCTCCTTCGACCTCTTCAATGGTTTCTGCCGTCCCCTGACGGGAATACAGCATAGTGACTTGGGTAGCCTCACTGTCAGGAATAAGGAGGAAGAATGTTTTTTTGTCACTTTCTTATTTTACAAATAACATTTACTCTGAAATTGAATTGATTCTACATTGAATTTTAATACTATATCATTTGGCAACATCAATTTCTGAAATATTAATATTTCCCAAATATTTTCATGTTGAAAACATTTTGATTTGATTCAGCATTTTAGAAGTTGTTATGACTCTGTTCATTAATCAACAACCATCAATGGGACTGTATAATTATGCTGAATACCATTAATTATTTTAATGTATTTTAAGGTATTCTTTAGTTTACTGTTACATATTACAGTCATATGAAGGATAGGTACATGATATATGTTTTATAATGCATAAACAAATGAATTGGGATCACACAATCAGATTAATGTTCTACCCGCTCTGCTTTAGAAAGATCCCTTGTTCCTTGGCCATCGCTAAGCATTTTTGTGAGCAATAATGTTAACTGAAGCTAACCAGTCATAAATCAGCATCTGAATGCAGCATTCCAAGCTTCCATTTGAGCTAAAAAGTGAAACTATAAAGAATCCTGAGAGCAAAAATATAAAAATTAAAAGTGAAGCTATGAAAATGACAAATGACAAATATACGGCATATTACTGTTAGTCGTAACAGGAGAGAAGTGCCTCAAACGAGTATGCAAATAGTTTTACTTACAAAAATGCAAACATCACATTTTATATTGCCAAAATGTATAGTGGTTGGGATAATTGAGTGAAAAGCATGCATGGGTTAAGCACCTTGATACTATACTGCCACTGTCAGCATATGAGGAGGACATATCCATGCTGTATGTTTTACGAAGCCTAGGTCGTGCACGTTCACTTGTTTTAGGAATAGGGTCTGGACCATCTAAATCATCAAGGGTAGATTGCCTGGACAATAACAGTGTAGTTGCTTCTGTGCAGCAGCTAGCAGTGCAAACAATTACAAAGACAATGTTATATACCAATGGCATCCTGGTATGGCTCATAGTGAACGTGCAGATTGGCCAAGCAAAATATGAGAAATAGACAAAAAAAGGATTTAATGGGAGATAACAAGCTTTTTGGTGCCAAATTATACTATTCTTAATCTGATAATCACATAAAATAAGTAATAACAAAATGTGAAGCCAGGAGAAATTAGGATATAAGCTTATTTTTGGTTTAAGATTGATGGAATTCATGCATTCTAGTAAGTCTGATAAAATGCATCATTTTTAGCTGTTTTGATCTCATAGTAAAACATTATCAGCAGCTAAAAATGTTGCAGCTGAAGAGCTTATGGGTATATTAAGCAGGCACTACAGATCAGTATTTTAAAAAATGTAGCCAAATATATTAAAGTTAGTGTAAATAATCTCTACTAAAACTAAAACGGTGTTTAAATTATTTTAAATTCGAAATATAGATTTTTTTAAAAAAATACATCATCATTATCCTGGTGTAGTCACAACCATTTGAAGATGTTTTAATTCTATTTGTCTCAAGCTCAGAAATGAGCATGATATCTGAGAACAATGAAATGAACCAAATTTTAAAAATGTGCATGCAGCAGCTTTTCAGAACAGACAGTAGATATCCATTTTTCATGATACTAATTAAGACAGCTTTTGAAGAAAAATGTTTTTCTCTAAAATGAATTAAGGAAGTTTCACACATATCTGATCATAAGATCCTGGGGTCATATGAACATGTTCTGCCTGCCTGCTCCAGTGCTAAAATGGGAGTTGTAGAACACAGAAGTTCCTCCAAATGAGAGGTACTCATAAGTTCAGAATCTGCAGCAATACAATATATGACCTTCGCAATGCTGCAAAAATAATCGGTATGGGAATCAGTTCTACTGTAGGTCACTGTGCTTAGGAATCTTCTATTGAGAATAATTTGTGGATGTTCATGTTCTTTTAGTGCACAGGACTATAGTCTTGTTGAGACTGCATTTATTGAAAGAAAATCAAATCAGAAATAATACTTTATAAGATAGAAACACTGTGCTGCTTTTCATATACACTCAACATAAGAAAAATGGAAGGATTAAACATATGTTGGCTATCATCTTTTAAATTTATATAGGACAGGACAAGACTCCATACTAGTTTAACATCAACTTCAATATTAGCTTCATTACTAGATGTTTATATATTTTATGAAATCATCCTCTATATGTTCAGAATTACTGTATTCATTGTAAGAGAATACCTGGATTCACTGTCACGAGAAGCTGCTGATTCTAAACTTGCAGTCCTCTCAGCCTGTCCAGGCTCATAAATTTCATCCAATCCTGATTCCCTAGAAAGTTTCATTATATGGTTTTGGTAATACATATGGATACTCTCTCGTGTTGGAACATTTCCCTGAGAAGGAAAATGGAGAATATTAAGCAGGGTAACATTTAGAAGACAAATCAGGGCAGTAGAAAGAGATTTTATTCCCCTTGGTTTGTCAACTGTTTGGTGATTTTTTTTAAAGAGGAAGAGAGAGAGAAAAGCCCAAAGTTAGAGTTGTACAGTCAGTTAAAAATCCATGAGTCTCATCAGTAGGAGACTCATGAGTGCTGTAATATTGTTTTCTTTCTATGTCACTCCTCCATACTCTATGAAAGCAAAAACAGCATAAGCAAACTAAAACCAAAATTAAACACTTTATGACATGTTAGAAAAGAAGAAAATACAATGTAGCTGTTAATTACAAAAAAAATTAAAGAAAATACAATATAGCTGTTAATTACAAGACCTTAATTCCCAATCGAAGAGCAACAGATAAATCAAATTAAACCTGAAATCACAGACTGGCTATCATCTTTTAAATTTATACAGGATGGTATAAGATTCTATACTAGTTTAACATCAACTTCAACCTTAGCTTCATTACTATTTTTGAGTTTCATGAGACCATCATGAACATGCTATATTACCTTTTTAATTTCTCTAGTTAGCATGCACCTCTCAATTCTTAATACCGTGGAGATATCAATATGCTCTCTTGAAATTGAATTGAGCCAAGCTGTAAAACTGTCTATTGTTGCCAGAAAAAGAACCCAGGTAAACTTCAAAATGTTATATATTCTTTTAAAAATATTATCTGGGGAAGAAATAAAGAAAAACATGTTTTATAAAATGATACTCAATATATTAAATAGTTTTGAATGTTATAACAGAACTACAGATCTAAGAACCATTATCTGAGGATAAGCTCCATCAAGCTCAGGAAAATATTTTTTTCATTCAGTGTATACAGGATAACATTGTTTTCTATGGCATTTTTGTCTCCAAGGGTTAGACGAATAGAGTCAGACTTAGTTCATTTTAATATCA
>JANHZU010002910.1:93316-105124 GCA_032468055.1 Acrochordus granulatus
AGGAGAGCTGCAGAAGTAAGAAGAATTTATTCTGTTACAGATGCTTGTTCTACTTGCATGACAATCAGATACAAATTATGTAACACCATATAATTCTACTTTTATTGATAAAATTTATACATTTCACAGTAAAGAACACAATTCTGTTATTTATTAATCTTACCCTACTTTACAAAATAGCAACATGAGAAAATGTGTGTGAGTAACAACTGCAGTACTGAAATACAATTCTGAACCTTACCAGTTCAAAGACCACAAGGAACATCTGGATTCCTATAAAGAAGTAATGTAATCAGATGTGTGACCTATATCAATATTCATTATCCAGCTCTTACCGGCAATGAATAAAATCAGGAACAGGGTTATGTTGACTAAATGATGCTGCTTCAAGGTTCATACAGATCTCTACATTGTCTCCAGCCATGATGCGTACAGCAGCCTTATTCTCATCTTCAAATGTCTGCCTTTGTAAGGATGCACATAGTAGCAACATGAAATCATCTGACAGAAGAAGAGGTTGAACTTAATATAGATGTGATGGACATGGATATGTTTTTCATATAAAGAGAAAGACTAAGGGCCCAGTATGGCCATAGCATCAAAATGGAGTCAGAACCAAGTTGTTCCTTGTGAACCCTAATCCTAATCCACAAATTCAGCTATTCAAACTGCAGGAACCTCCATGCTGTGATGCAAAGGACAAAGAGGTAAATGAGCAGCAAAGTTCAGAAAATCTGGCTTACCTAAAAATAGGCTATTATTCCCAAGTATACTGGCTTTTACAATTAAGTCCAATCAGTGTGGGTCAAATTAAAAATTATTTCATATTTTTATCATGCCCTTATTTTTATAAATAACTCAAGATGATGAACATATCCAATACTCCTTCCTCCTCCCATTTTCCCCACAACAACAACTCTTTGAGGTGGATTGCGCTGAGAGAGAGTGACTGGCCCAAAGTCACCCACTGGCTTTCATGCCTAAAGTGGGACTGGAACTCACAGTCTCCTGGTTTCTCGCCTGGTGCATTAATCATCAGACCAAACTAGCCAAATTTAGAAGGCTGTCAGGCTACAAAGAGGAATTGCTGTGAGAATAAGCTAGTACTGGAACAAATTCCATTATAATTTAACCTTATAACTTCTGTGTCTTGAGTCAAACCTTGCCTCAAGATTTGCAATCTGCATTTGCCTGGTTTTGATGATCCTTTGCTAGTTTATCTTTTCAATTTTGACTCTTTATACAAGACTTTTGATGTCTTTGGACTGTAACTACACTTTTGTCTAGCAATTTATTACATCATGAATGTTTGTAGGAATATCAACTTTGGATTGTTTGACTACTGTGTGAACTCTTTGTAACTGAACAGTAATGCCTTTCATCTTTATAATTTGGAATGAGTGTTTTTCAAATTTAACCAAGTTGGCATACATAAAATTAACATTCTTATACAAAATCTAAACTAAAATAAGAAATACAAGTATTAAATGGAAAAGCAATTTCACCAGAGATAGATAACAAAAGGAAAAACAAAAGCAATAGCATTAAACTAGAGGAGTCAGCCTAATGCCTTCCAAATTGCTTGGACTATTGCACTAAACAATTTCATTCAATATAACCAATGATAAGGGATTATGACAACTGTAATCAAAGACATCTAGAAGACACCAGGGCAGAACTTTTTACTAATGTTGGATTTGAATCCTTACCTTTATATAGATGAAGCTGAACACAACAGTCTGGCAATAGCAATTGGTATCTGTTCTATTTCTATAAATGTACTTTAGATATTTATTAAATTAACCTCCAGGAGTAAAATAAATGATAAGTTTGTTTAAGGGATGCAAATTACAAAGAAGAAAGTATAATACTTACAGACTAGAAAGACTGGATTTGGTCTAACAATAAAATCTGGAAAGTATAACCATTTGATGATGTTAGAATTAAAGTTGGCATTTGGATTTCTCCATGGATAATCTGTTATGACAAAAGCAAGAATGCTTACTGCAAGCCATTAAGAGTACTTACTTAATTACTTTTCAACAGCTACTAGCATTTAGTGAATAAAGTAAAAGATGAGAAGAATGGTTTGAGGCAAAAAAAGACACTTACCCTTACAAGGTGCAGGTGGGATACCAATACATATGAAGTACTGGAATGTAATAATACATGATAGAAAACAGCAGTACTTTGGCCAGATTTCTGCAATAGCTTTTCTTCTCCGCCGATACAAAACAGCAATTAAGGCAAAAGCATGGATCATTGCATAGAAATCCATCCGCTGACCAATTACATTTACGGACAAGAGGAAACAACTCTGTGATAACAAGGTAAATGTACAAAATGTATATATCATCTGGAACGGTCCATGATAAATATAATATTAACTTCATTGTCAGAAACTCCATGAGCGTTTATCAGTTTGAAAGCATTATTTTTCTTTTGCCAATATGACACATTATTAATCATGATTACCTTATCCATAATGACTGAGTAAATAACTGAGTTATTGCAAACAATGTAAAAGATATTTGGCACAAATATCATAACATCGTTTGCAATAGGAAAATTACAATACTCTAAGCCTTACCCAGGGACATCAAAGATAGTTTCTGGGTTCCCATCCTATGTGAGGCATGATGGATGGCCATAAGGAAAATAACCACCTAGGAATAATATTTCAGTTGTGGAATTCTCTCCCTGGGAAGAACACTGGCATCCACTAAATGTTTCAAATTTTCTTTCTTTAAGTTGATGGTGGGTGAGAGTATGTTTCATTATACATTTAACCTATTTGGAAGATTTTCCACTCAGTGACCAAGTTGCCAATCCCAATTCTGGTCACTAAATTAAGACTACATGTACTGCTTTAACCATACTGCTATAAAGTTACCTCCAAACCAAACTTGTAGAAGAAGTAGTTTATAAAATACTTAAGACAACTGACTATGCCATCATCCAAATGCAATCTTGTAATATCATGAAAAATTGTTTTGGTTTCTGGGGCAGTGAGATTGTTATGACATCGGTAGTATTCTTGGTGACGGTAAACAGTAACTTCAAAGGCCAGAATTGCCAGCATCAGCAAGTTATTCTGTAAGAGAAGGAAACCAGGAAACCACGACTAGGCTTGATTCTACTAATTGCAGCAAAAAACTAATTCAATATGCATTTTGACTTATAATAATTAAATAATTTTCTTATCTTATGTATTTATATTAGTTATAAAGACAATGGCTTTAAAATGTATATGCAACATCTAGGTCTTTGTTTATTAGATATTTTCCCAGTCTTAGGACTTTCCTATGCAAAACTGAAAAGTTCCAGCTGTAATTTGTTTTCTTATATATTGTCAATCATTTTGTTCTAATGCATTTTCACTTGAAATTGGACTATCATGCAATCACTTGCTTTATCCTGTTTATATATTAGTATCTAGCAATGAAGCACTTTATTAATCAAGAACTGTTTTAGAGCCCTTTAGAATATCAAACTAGCTTATAAACTTTATGCTCTTCAGTTTGATGATTATCTATAATCGTGGATTGGCAGCCATATAAATTTGTTTAAGAAATAAAATGATTGTATCTGTTGCTGCTGTAGGCAGGTGGGAGGTGGTATTGCATGTTTTTATGCCTTGGGGTTTTTTTATGCAATAAGCTGCTTGGAGTCACCATGTGTGAGCTGGGTAGCCATATACATTTTTTCAATAAATATAAATGAATACATATATTGTGAGCTGTGCGCCCCTCAAAACTAGCTGCTAGGAAACAGGAATTTGGTGGGTGATGAGTATGAATACACATTTTGTCGCAAGTTTAAGTTACTAGCTGAACAATGTATGAACAAAATACTAATTGTTAATACATTTATTCTAAAAATGCCCAATCCTGTAGATGGCTTATTGCATATGAATATCTGTAAGATACCCAAAACCACAAATGGGAGTGGATCACAAGTCAGATCGGCAAATCAACTTTTGTAGCACAATTTACAGCACTACTATTCTGATAGATGATAAGGCAGAAGAAAATAGCCTGTAGTGGAAGTTATGCAGCTCTAAAGGTTATTTAATATTATGCTCAAGAGGTAGTGAGATTTTCATGAAAAAAACCACAAATGTCCAGCCATCTCTAAATTTGTTCAGTTTGCAGAAATAACAATATGTAACAAAGCCAGCTTCCAGCTCTTTTTTTTAAAGAATAAAACTTATAAGAATTGTGCACATGTTATTAGTATTGAAAAGACACACAAATTATTTACATGACCTAATTCTAAAAATTAGTATATTACTGTTTAAATTTAAATTACTATTGTTTATTACATTACTGTTAACTCTAAGCATATTATTTCTTTAAATAAACTGTGCAAATGCATTTTTAAAAAAAGCAGAAAGTTAAAAGGATGGAAATACTTAAAATACACTACTACTTTTTCATTTCCTGAACCATGGCTATCAGGAGCAATAATTATACTTCATTATAGCAATTTCCTTTTAATTCCACAGCTTCCTTATCTTTGAGGAAAAATTCCAAAGAGAACCGATCTACTTCAAAGAATTATATAATACTGAACTATCATTTCATCTTGACTAGAAGAAGACAAGAAGTGAAGACATTAAAGAGAGAACAGATTATAATTACCCTCAAGTATACAAGCAGTGGATAGGACTTTTTTAATCCAACCCACTCAGTTGGATCAATGGGTTTTTTGTAGAGAAGTGATTCATTCAGGCCTTCCTGATTTTCAGTTGTATTAGGCTAAAATAACAACAACAACATTAGTACCAATTTCCTCAGGCATGTGATAATAAAGCTCATACTACATCTATAGCTAAACAATTCAGTAGTTTCTTATTAAGAGAGTGCTTTATAAATTGTTTTTCAGGGATCTACTATAAAGAACAAAGATTAAAAATCCTTGCTATGAATAAAAAGAATAAAACTGCACTGGAACAACTTTGTTGTTTTTATCCCATACAAAGTACCCAAATCTCACATCTAGCCTAGAGAGAAGGAATCTTGCAGCACAAGTTGACAAGCTAAGAAGGACAGAAGAACTAATCAAGTTAAAAAAGTACAGTTATGGGGGAAGACTGAAGATACTGGACATATTTCACACTAACAGGCTTATTGTAAAGTCTTCTCTGATGGACATCATGCAGCAGAGAATTCATCCTCTTCCAGTGCAAGGCAGGTAAAAAAGAAAAATAAATTTGAGTTCCCTTTCTAGAAAAGGGAAATAGCTCTATCAGCTAGTACTTGTTTTCTGTATTAAAAAAAAAACAGAAAATAATGAACATCTCAAAAGGCTTGGAAAAGAAGCAAAATATATATATTCCCTAGAATAATTGATTTTTGTGAAAACTGCTTGGATAATTTCTGAGTCAACTTATATGTTAGGACCTGACAACATTCTGATACGTAAATCCCATCAGTTAAAAAATAAAAATATTTATTTAAACTAACAATCATTACTTAAAAAAACTGAAACATACCATTGGACAATTGATAGAAAATGATGCAACATTAATAGATTCAAGCTGGTACAACATTTTGCAGATGATAATCACACAGGTCCAAACTGTGCAGACACCAGATGCCAATGGACGGAACTGAGAATATGGCAAAGCAAAAGCCCAGGCAATCAAAAACACATAGTTAATGAGAGAAACCTAGACGCACAAAACAGAGAAGATAATATACAGATTAGATGACAAATTGGATAATTCTTTATTACGCTAATTCATGTATTTATCACTGAAAAAAATGGAAAACATGGAAACATTAATTTTCTTTAGCTTCATTAAGAATTAAACTCAACTAACTGGAAAAAAAGATGTGGGTTGCATTAAAATAATTCAATTAATAAATATTTACTGAACAAAACTTTGTAATTCAATGCGCAAACAAATCCTCAGAATATATAATACAAATTTTTATAATGTCTGTGTATATTCTCATTAATCCAGGTCATGATTTGTAGCAAAAATTGCAAAAAATTTTGCAAACTTTATTACAAAAGGTAACTGGACTTTTATTAAAGATGTTTTTGAAAAACGTTTCACCGTTTATCCAGAAGGCTTTCTCAATCTCCTGTAAGAAAGGATGGACAGGAAACACAGCAGATTCTCACATAGTCAGTTATACAGAGTAATATGTTCCTAAAAAAGGGGGGTAGGGATAGGATATCACTCTGTTTAACTGGTTATGTGAGAACCTGCTGTATTTCTTCTATCCTGCCTCCATACCTTTTTTAGAAGAGTACATATTTTCTTACCATTCCTTCCTTTCTTACATGGGATTGAAAAAGCCTTCTGGATAGAAGGTGAAACATTTTCCAATTACATCTTATAATAAAAGTCCAATTGCCTTTTTAAATAAATTTTGCAAAGTTTTTGCAAGTTTTGTTACAAATTTTTACAATTCATACTTTTTTACATTTTGAGATCTGACTTAATTTACAAGGCCTCCTTTTATGGACAAACATTTTATACCTTTTGGTAGCCAGGAAGAATCCAAATTTAAAAACTAAAGGCATAAATAATACTAAAAACTAATTCATTTATTTTAAAATTCAAACTCAAAAGTAAAATTATGGAAGTGTAAGAGAACTCATTTTCATTTACATATTTTTACAGGGTGGCAACTTTATATTAGAAGAAAGCTTCAATCCCATATGGGCCATGCAAATCCTCAGATTCATATGTTCCAGTAAATAAAGTGGTTGTAAACTACTGTAGTACTGACACTGCAAGAAAATGTGGGGCATTCATTATTTACTTGCCTCTTTTACCGTTACCCATATAATATAAGATGACACAATTTTGATAATGTGTAGTTCCAAAAGCCACCATACAAAAACTTGAAGCTTATGAAAGCATTCCAGGAATTTCAGGAAAAGTACAGTTAGACGGTCAATTACCAAATGCCATTTGTTCTTTAAATCTAAAAGATAAATAAGACAATGAAATAATTTTCCCTGCTATGAAAAAAATCTATTGATATTTTCAGCTGGAAATATTCATGCAATTAAAAAAATAAATATATTTTATTTCGTCCTCAAAGTAAAACAAAAAAAGAAAAAGATATTTAGATCAACTAAGCATTTTATTTTTAAATTTTATTTATTTTATCCTTACCCAATTAACAAGACAATCTTTAATCTTGAATAAAAAGTTTAAAAATTAAAAACAAAAATACAAGCTAAGATAACAAACCTCCCTTATATTTTATGTATGAGATGTAAAACAAACGTATATTTACTAATGAATTTACTACTATAATATTAACAGTACAAAATATTATGGCAAAATTTCTGCCATAATAACAAATATGCAAGCCACTTCTGTCACCAAATGCATTTATTCCCCAAACAAGAACTAATCAAAACAATATTACACTCAAATACACTGACAAAACAAACCACTTTAGTTCCCCGTCACTGTTAACAATGTTGTACTGCACTTTATAATTTCTGTAACCCTTATTTCATTGTTATACTCTAATATAACATAAAAATAATAAAGGTGGGATATAAATAAATAAATAATCCCAATCCAATACACGCACTTTATTTTCTTAATTGATTCATTACTAATATAATGACAAAAAAAAAAATAAATGTTTCCCTGCCAGTTATATCTGACTCTAGGAGGCAGTGCTCAGCTCTAATTCACCGTCGAGGGAGCCAGCATTTGTCCAAAGATACTTCCCTGGTCATGTGGCTGGCATGACTATATGCCAAGGAGCATAGAACATTGTTACCTTCCTAGCAGAGTAGGTGATATCTATTTATCTACTTCCTGCCAATCTAGCAGTCTGAAAGCATGCAAATTTAAGTAGATAAATAGGTACCACCTACTTTGGTGGGAAAGGTAACAGCGTCCATGTGCCTTTGGGTTGGAAAAGGAGATGAGCACCGCACCCTAGTGTCAGCCACGAAGGTAAAGGGAAATCTGTACCTTCTGATTTATCTACTTGCATTTTTACATGCTTTCGAACTGCTAGGTTGGCAGGAGCTGGAGCAAATAATGGAAGCTCACCTCATTGTGCAGCAACACTTGGGTTTTGAACTGCCAAGCTGCCGACCTTCTGGTCAAGTCCAGTGTCTTAACTGCTTGGCCACTGAGCCCCCTATAATGACCAACTACCTACTTAACATGTAGCGCTAGTTTACATGTATTGTCAGTGTAAAGTTTACTTGAGTATCTATGACCAATCCTGCACATAATTCACCCTTGTTACAAATGTATTTATAAATGATTTTTAAAACATCCATGTAGTATTAAATCATTACACAGATAGTTGAAGGATTCTTGAGCACCACATCAAATAACTAATTAAATATTTTTTAAAGATATAAAATGCTGTCAGAAATACATCTATTTATGACCAGGCTAATAATTTAAATGATAAAATAGAATTGACCACCCATCCAGAAGTCTACCTGACATTTCTTCTGTCTCTGATTCATCCTCATCTTCATCTTCATCCACTTCTTCCTTTTTTTCATTATCTTCTATTTCACCTTTACTTTCTCTTCTTTCTACTACATTTTCTTCCTGCAACATTTTTCTTTGATTTTGCAGCATCTTTTCCTCTTCCTGTTCAATGTTGGCATTCAAATTCATCATTGTGATATCAGGAAGGCTTCCATCTTGATGCACCAGTCTATTGGTATAGAAATCAGCATGTCAACAAATTGAGCAGCTATAATTCTGAAAACATTAAATTTTCTTATTTTCTAAATTAAAACAAACTGGAAATGCATGAATACATGAGTCACACACTGTTCAAAAAATGAAAATGCATACAGATTGAACCATAGTAGCAGTTATTTGTCATTTTGATGCTAATTATTCACATCAGTAATCAGTGATATTGTCACCTAAACTTGACATTTCCCCACAAAGGGGAAAAAATGGTCAAAGTTTAAGTTGTAGAAGCATGAAATGACATGTAATAGCAAGCATTTCATGACTTCACATGGGGACTTACTCATTTTGATGGATTGGTAATTTTTTCTTGATGCTGCTCAAAATAATTGAAACAGAAAGAAAAAAAGGAAATGAGAAGAGGAAGATCAGAGATAAGATATTATGCTATATGACTTATTCGCATTATCCATCTGTGGCAGCTTTCAAGAACATAATGCCTTAGCCTTAATAGAATGTATTTGCTCATAGCACAAACAAATAGAATTGTTCCAGAATTTTTAATTACTCTTTCATGTATTTCATAAGTATGAATCCTCTCAATTTATAAAAATCATATTCTGAATATATATTTATATTTCTAAAAATATAGTTTGATTTTTTGCAGATTCCTTGGCATATTTTCCTAATTGAGGATAAACATAGAAAAGCAAAAATTCTTTGAACACTTTTGGAAAGGTAAGTATCTAACATGCTAAAAAATATCCATATTGTTCCAGTTATGCTTTCAAGAATTACATAGCTAAATTCAGTTTAAAGTATTCAATGTACACTGTTTATTTTAGTGTAAAAATTGAAATGAGATTAAAATACATATTCTAGAATTTTGGTATTATTTTATTAAGTTACATTATCTGCTTTCTTGCCTTTGAAAAAGATTGCACAGTATCAGGATTATACAAAATTCAGAAGAACATTTCACTTTTATTTATTTATGATAAGCAAAATTGTTAGGGTGCAGCATTAGTTTCTCTTTGTAAAAGAAGGTTCCTTACTTTGACAATTCCTTCATTTCTTCTTCATAAACCTTTTTCCTTTCAGATAATTCTTCTGGAAAGTATTGAACTATTAACTCTTCAGTAAGAATAGTCTTTTTGTACGTTCGTCTTGCCAAAAACTATAAGGGGAATTCAAGAATGCATGTTATTCAATTCCAGCCATATTAGTAATCCATAGCTTGCAGAACAGAATCAGATGTAAATGTTTTATGTTTTAAGAGCTTGGAATGAAGTAGGGAATTTGCAAAGAATATTACAGTCAAACATTTGCTAAATACAATAATGTGATTTACTAGTTATGATTTTAAGTGGCTATTATTAGTACTTAAAAAAGATAAAGGTTTCCCCTGCCAGTTGTGTCTGACTCTAGGGGGCAGTGCTCATCTCCATTTCCAAGCCAAAGAACCAGCATTTGTCCAAGACACTTCCGTGGTCATGTGGCTGGCATGACTATAAGGTGAGGTGCATGGATACTATTACCATCCCACTGAAGTGGTACCTATTTATTGACTTGCATTTTTACATGCTTTCAAACTGCTAGGTTGGCAGGAGCTAGACAGACAACAGGAGCTCACCCATAACAGAGCAGCTCATGGATCTCAAACCTGAGCTTCTGACCTTCTGGCCAACAAGCCCAGTGTCTTAACTGCTCATGCCACAGCATGCCCTTATAAGCACTTAAAAAGATTATTTAATTATTTTATATTGCTTTTTCTGTAAATGACTCTGAAATAAAGAAATGGATCTTGCATGCTATATAGCAGTGTTTCTCAACCTCCGCAAATTTAAGATGCGTCTAGGGAATTCTGGGAGTTCAAGTCTACACATTTTCAAGTGGCCAAGATTGAGAAACACTATTATATAGTAAGGTGATGCAAAACAAATCTATCTTCATTTCTCCTTGTATGGCACCAAAGTCAGACGTCACACATTTAAATGCTGTTTATGTGTACATATTGCTGAGCCCCACTTCTAGTTTCAAGATACCAGAGTCAGCAGGATTGCACTTTTCATGTGGGACTGGATTTTTTAAGGATTTAACTATTGCATTGCACCCTTTTTTAAAAAAAAATCTTGAAGTCCTGAAACCAGAACAATTTCCCTGTTTTTTAGGAGATGGTTTTAAGGGGGAAAATGGCCCCTTAAAGTTTCAGAAATCATAGGCCTTTCATTTAAGCAGCTTCTGGAAATGAATTGGGGAAGACTTACATCTGAGAGCTTTTCTTTACAAAGTGGACAATGGGGATTATGATCCAGACAACGTTCAAGGCATTTGAGGCAGAATGTATGTCCACAAGGAGTAGTAACAGGTTCATAAAATAACCTGAACAAGACATGAAAACAACAATTTCATATAACCATTCATCTGCACATCTTCTTTAGAGAGTCTTCCTATGCAATTCATGTATGTAGAGGTGTGCAAAATATTTTAAACTGAAACTGTTTTGAATTCTGTTTAGATAATTTCAAAAATATTAATGCTGCTAGCTTGTAACAATTTTGGGAATTTGGATTTTGTCAAATCAGCTTTAAACAGCATTTTGCACAACACTACAAATTTTGTATAACAACATATCTTTAAAAAATCCTGAAAAGTAATGGAAGTATGGGGCATTATCATATATCACTATACAAATTATAGACCATTCTTACTTATGAAAAGCTTATTTTTCACATAATGACACAGAGCTTTCATTCAGTTTCAAAAACAGTTTCTGAGTATAGTTATGTAAGACAAATGATGAATTCTGACTATAAAATTAAAGTTAATGAGCAGATTTTAGGTTAATATACTATTTCTTTTTATTTAATAAATTAGCACACTGTGGATCTCTACAGGACTCACAGCAGCTTCCAATACAACCTAAATGAACTGTAAAATGTCCACCAAGCAAAAAGCCCAACATAATGCAGCAAGAAATAATCAACAAAATCAAGTATCAATAACAATAACGACACAGAACAGTAACAATATAAAAAGCTGATTTCCCTGTAACTTCATGGATACATGTATATAATGTCCTAGCAACAAAATAGGCATTTGCTTTTTCTGCAATGGAATTCTTTGACTGTTTTTCATCTAAGTATTGTGAA
>JANHZU010002911.1:5651-17679 GCA_032468055.1 Acrochordus granulatus
TCCTTCCTTCCTTCCTTCCTTCCTTCCTTCCTTCCTTCCTTCCTTCCTTCCTTCCTTCCTTCCTTCCTTCCTCCCTGAACCATCCCATTCAAACCATATTTCAAAGAAACCCTCTTCCCAAAACTTACTCTAATTATTTGAAACTTATTTCATCTGCACAGCAGTGTCTCACATTTGAAGTTCTAAGAGTCGTCTTTGAAGGCCTCTGGCTGTACTGGAGAGCAAAATTATCAGAATTATCTGATTCTCTATAGTATATCTTCAGCATCAAGGAAAAGAGAAAGATTGAAAGGGTGAAAATAATTTTTGTCCAACAATGCAAAACATTTCTCAGATGATATTAGAGCCTGATTTCAAAGCACATCTCCAGCTAGTTGCTTAAATGAAAATAATGGGTCTCAGCCCTTTGAATCTCTCTTTATGTGTTAAATAGAGGAGATTGAGAATGTTGCAGAAGCAAGTCAGTTACTTAGGCTCATTTTCTGTGTACAGTGGAACCCCTCAAGACGAGCACCTCACAAGATGAGATTTTTGCAAGATGAGCAAAAAAAAATTAATAAAGTTTATCCACTAGGCGAGCAGCAACCCGCAAGATGAGCAAGCTTTGCGCGATACCTTATGCGTCATCAGTCAGCGCGCTCTCTATTTCCCACTCAGGCAGCAACTGCACAAGATTTCTGTCTATGCTCCCACGTGCAGTTTACTCCATTACTGTCCGTGGGCTGTACTGTGAGACGTTGCCGAGGGAAAAGGAAAAAGGCCCTTTTGCCTTGAGCGGCGGCGGTGGCAGATCCTCCGAGCCAGCAGGCGGATAGCAGCAAGGAGGCCTAGCAGCAGCCAAGGCCAGAACCTGCCTCGAAGCAGATCCGTAAGTGCTGGTTAGTTGCTCTATTTCTGCTGTATATCATGTGTTAATCATTGATACTTGTATCAGATGTTAGGGACAATCATTTCTACATCAAATTCCGGTGAAAATGATTTTTTGGTGAATATTTTTGGGGGCATGGAATGGATCATCCAATTTTCTATTGTTTTCAATGGGAAACCTTGTTTTGCTTTACAAGCATTTCGCGCTAAGAGTGTTCTTCCAGAACGGATTAGTCTCGTCTTGTGAGGCACCACTGTATTTTATTCATCATAACAATAAGCAAAACAGGCATATTTTCCAGCAACTGTCCCTTTTGCTTCAAAAAATAACACAAACTTCTTTCTCTATAATGTCCTGTCATCTATGGCAGCATCATGCACAATTATCTTTCCCCAAACTCAGCCATTCTGCTGTGGTTTTTTTCTCATTGTCTTTACTTATTTTAACCATTTAAATGATATTCTTCCTATGTTTCTTTGTGTATTGTTTTTCAGCTCTTGTTCCCCCTATGGAGATATAATAAGGCTCAAGAGGCTTTTGTTTTACAATCCTGTATAATCAACTATTCTTGTGTTATTAATCAAACTATACTCTCTAGACAGAGGACTCGCTAGACTTTCTGCTACATGCTTTCTGAAACTTCTAGAGCAATGTTTCTCAACCTTAGCAACTTTAAGATGTGTGGATTTCAATTCCCAGAATTTTCCCATCAGCTTGCTTGCTGGCTGGAGAATTCCGGGAGTTGAAGTGGATACAACTTAAAGTTTCCAAGGCTGGGAAACACTTTCCTAGAGGAACTAACTCCAGTAAGTCTGCAGGAATTACAGGATGCACAGACAACCTAAGAACATCAACCAAAAATAGTAATCATGGGAAATAACCCAATACATTGTTGAGGTAATGTAGAATTGAAAGCTATTCAGCATCCCTTACAGCAACATACTCCTCAAAATTACAAAACTATTTACAGTGAAAGTCAGCTAGTGATAAAGAAAATATTTTTAATGTATTCCAAAATTAATCTTGAGGTATATATTTTCTCAGTTGAGGTGTGGTAGCCTAGCGGTTAAGAAGCTGAACTTGTCAGCCAGAAAGTCAGCAGCCCAAATTCAAGACCCAGGCACCTCATAACAGGATGAGCTCCCATTATTTGTCACAGCTCCTGCCAATCTGGCAGTTCAAAAGCATGTAAAAATGCAGGTAGATAAACAGGTATCACCTCAGTGGGAAAGGTGACAGAATTCTGTATGCCTTAGTATATAGTCATGCCAGCCACATGACCACGGAAGCGTCTTTGGACAACACTGGCTCTTTGGCTATGAAACTGAGATAAGCACCGCCCCCTAGAGTCAGACACAACTGATAAGGGAAACCTTTATCTTTAATATTTTCTGCAACAGTAGCTAAATAAATAAAAAATCATGAGTATTTTAACTAGGGAAGCCTGTTGGTTCATTTACTGTTAAAGTCTAATTTCCCATAACTCACTTTGGACTCAGTATAACTGCAGAAATGTAGCTGTGCAAGTTGTGTTCTGTTTTGATCCTTAGATTAAATTATTTAGATATAAGGTACTTCCCCAAATAAGTGTAATTTGTAAAAATTGCAAATATTTGCAAAGTTCCTTAAAAAGGCAACTGGACTTTAATTACAAGATGTTATTGGAGAAGTTTCACCTTCTATCCAGAAGGCTTTTTCAATCCATCATTAAAGTCCGATTGCCTTTTTAAGAAACTTTGCAAATTTTTGCAGTTTTTACTACTTATCATGACCTGGATTAATGAGGATATTCATAGACAAATGAGTGCAATGTTCTACAAGCAGAAAAAGCTGGGCCAAAATAAATAATTGGCATCATTCAAGAATTTTGTGATTAATTGGCAGTATGCTTAAAATGGAAAGAATAACATGGAGTAAGGTATTGAGCACCTGCCAAGGACTTTAGGGGACTCAGGGAGCACTACTATCAAACACCAGAGCCTTCTGATCCTACTCTTTTACCTCCGGCATTGGTATTGCTGCCTGTACTTTCCCCTTCTTAGCGTGGTGGCAGCTGGAAGAGTGAGGAGAAGCACTATCAACCTCCCAATATGGATACTTTTGCTGAACAATTTTATAAGTTGGACCCAAAAGGAAGAACAAATAAATAGAAGAGTAGAAAATTAATCTAGCCAGTTTGGTAGATGGGAATTGAACTGTCATTCTAAAACAGCTTCATTTCATTAATGAAATTGATAATTCATTAAATTGTTAATCATTAACAAATCATTTAAAGTTTTCCACTTGCAACTTTACTTCTTCAGCTCTTATATCAAAAGTTCCCATTTCCTCCCTTATTTTCATGGGTTTAACCCCAGACTGACTCATTTTATAATTTTCAAATACTGATTTTTGTTCCATCTTTTCAATGTTTTCCTGTATTTTTCCCTCTAAAAATATTTCTATTTTTGTAAAACACCTCTTGCATATTTCTGCCCCAGACTTCCAATCTAAACTCTATATTTTCAGTAAGTTTCTGAACTTCATCCAAAATCTTCCTCAACATCTCTTTTTTGATGCCATCTCACCTCCTCTAATATATTAAGAACAAAAAAGAGAAAAAAGAAAATACACAACAATAGCCTTTTATCCCAGATGATGAAGCGTTAATTCAATAAATTAACTTTTTCTCACATGCTACTGTTGCCATACAACAACCAATCCTCAGCAAAGAAAGCAAAATAAGGTAAACAAGCCAAAGGAAGATGGATTCCTTGGAAAAGTTGACACAGTTTAAAATACCAAAGTACATCCTGTATTAACATTTTCACTTCAAAATTTCTGTTCCAGGAATTTGACACATTGCAGACAGTCCAGCATTCCAAACTTCAGAGTTCTCAGATGGATGTAGAGAGGGAAATAAAGCTGTCGCTCTCACTTCCATGTGGCAATAAATCTCTTTGGAAAGATTATCAATGATAATCTTCTTGAAATAATTTATTGAGGTTGAGCAATTGATTCCTTCTTCATATCATAACCCATTTGTATATGTGCCTTGATACACACACACATAAAAGAAAAAATCCTTATAATGATAATTAAACCTCAGTGTTGCACAATAGCTATTTACCAATCGTATTTCCCCTAATTACCATTGGTGAGAAATATGCATAAAGATGAATAGTTTTTTAATTGCTTTTCTCATAAATGAAATGTCTGTATTAATAAAAATTTGCTTTAAAACTCTTTGACCAGTGCTTGACTGATTATTAATATAACTGCCTAGGTGCTGAATTCTAGCATTGTTACAATAAAATAATGATTATTGCATGAGAAAATAAAGGTTTCTTTGATTTTGGACTGGAATGGATGTTAAAGGCTGGGGGGCGGGTTGCAAGACATTCAAATGACCAACTTTGAATATATGACCTATGCCAAGCCACACTGTGATAGAATAGCACTATTAATGCCACCTGGATTATCAGCATAGAGGACAATAAATGAATAAATGGGTTAATTACAACCACCATACAGAATTTAATTAGAACATCTCTATTCCTGCCAGAATCTCAATTATCAGCCTCTACTACTTGGAGACTGCAACTATATGGGTGTCAAAATTTGCTCCGGGCTTACATTTGACAGCACAGTGATAGGCTCAGAGGCTAAATTATTGTGTTTTTTCCCCTTTTATCTTTGTTTCCTTAATTAAAATTAAAGTCAGTTTGGATTGTAAGAATCTAGGGTGGGTGTGATATAACAGGGAGATTGCTTTTATTCCAATCTTTTTCCTTAATTAATTGTTGCAATCTTAAAATTGTATTTATTTTAGGCACCTACTTTGTAGTAAACTACCATGAATCATAACATTTAGTGCTAAATAAATGCTAAGAGTCAAACTACAGGAGATTAGAAAGGGGTTATGGGTTTTATGTTGTGGATTTTTAATGTTATAAGCTGCCCAGAGACAGCTGTGTGTGAATTGGGTGACCATGTAAATTTATTTAATAAATAAATGAAGTTTTGATTAACTGGCAAATGATCTGAATCAACCAAATTTCCAGGAAACTTCTTCAACTTTCTCAATTATCTATAGTGCTGGGATTTTGTGGTGATCCCTTATTCCATTCAAGAATTAACTAGACTTTATTACTGAGAGAATCAAAGTTGCTTAGATGATATAATGCTGCCACTGTATTTTTGTTAAGGGTATCAGGGGCCTAGAAAAGTTATTTGGGGGTGAAAGATAACATTTGAAGCTGGTGGAATTGACTGAGGGGAAAGTGGAAAAGTCAGTATGCTCTGATTACAAAAGAATTGATGGTTCAACACCATCTCTTCATTTTTCCATAATTCACTCTGTCTTCTCCCATACAATTTTATCTCATTTATTGAAATTTAAAGACAGCTGCCATTGGAAGTCAAGCCTTGGAGAAATGGGACATTGTTCTCCTGAGACTTTATCTCTAAAGTTGCTTCTGTTGACGTACAAGATCATGTGCAAATTTTATGCAGAACTGAACCTTGTTGTATCCTTTTCTTTTTTTACCGCTATACTGTACTTCTTTTCTTAGCAACACGCATACAGCCGATCTTGGATTTTAACTGCTCACATTTCCTCTTAAAATATGCATTTTTGAATAAATTTTCTCTTAATACTTTACATTTTTTAAAAAAGCTAAGAATAGCATCACCACTGTCAACCACATGCTGGTCTGAAAAGCACAAATTCAACCAATTCTTGGGTAAAAGTCCTTAGGATCTTCATGGGATAGACATCAAACACAGAGGTGGAAGGGTCTGCATGGACACTCAGGGTCTCTTCTTAATCACTATCCAAGAAACAATTGCTAGATTTGTAAAAAAGATAAAGGTCTCCACGTGTCCGATTCTACGGGACAATGCTCATCTCTGTTTCATAGCCAAGGACCCAGCATTGCCCCAAGATGCTTCCATGGTCATGTATGCTGAAGCTCATGGAATGCTGTTACCTTCCCACTGAAGTGGTACTTATTTATCGACTTGCATTTTTACGTGCTTTTGAACTGCTACGTTGGCAAGAAGAGAGGCAGCACAGCAGCACTTGGGTCTTGAACCTGGGTTGCTGACCTTCCAGCCAACAAGCCCAGCATCTTAACTGCTCAGCCACCATGCCCCGGCTTGGCCACCATAGATAATCTTAAACAGAGTTCTCCAAAGTGGCCAGGACTGGTCCCCAAAGACTGATGAGATTATCCAAGGGATCAATGTTGTTGTTTGTAGTACTGTTGGTTCACATAGTATTTATTAAATTATTTTCACACAATAAATGTTTGGGGAATGACTGAGCAATTTGAAGTTTTCATGAAGGAGTCAATGAGCTAAAAAGCTTCAAGTAATTTGCTTTGTTTGGGTTCACAATGACTGTGACATTTGACTCCATCTCCAATAGTTTTGGACTGCAAAGTTTGGCTTGGTAGGATATACGAAGCAATCCAACTGTGGCTTCTTCAATAAAGCACTGCTAAGCAAACCGTAACTTATCAAAATGGAAAGCAAAGCCAACATGCTGAGCAATGGGGTGTGTACAATGCAAAATCAGCCAGCCAGCTAGCCTTACAGTCTCCCAACACCTTTTGTGGTCCTTAGAACATCACAGAGGTTTTGTAAAGGAGATTCCCACCTCCATCCCCACATCAACAGTTTGCTTGATTGACAGCGGCTCCTCTGCAGGGTAACAGACTCACCCAAAAGTGCAAAAAGCTCCTTGCAACCAGTTCTTCAGAGGATACCAATTTTTCAAAGAACGTGTAACTAAACACATATCTACTGAGTAACGGGAACTTCTCTTCAAAGCCAAATCATCATCAGCAAGTTCATTACTACCATAGTAAAGACGGAACTCTACCAATCACTTAAGAGGGCAGAAGATGATGAGTTCAGGAGCGGTGAGAAGATGGTTCTCAGTGTCTCTTATTCAGAACCACTTCAATTCCCTTAACTTGACTAGCTATCTGGCCCATGAAAGAGGACCCATTCTGCAATATAATGCTTTGTGGCTATTCTGGTTTGTCTATAATTTTGTAGAATCTGTATGGAATTCCATTTTGTTGTGACCTGGCTTTAGGTTCTCTTTCATTCTGTTGATCTGAGGTTAATCAGAGATGAGAGTTTGTCTCTAAGACCAGCTCTCTCCATCTCTCTTTCCTCTCCCCCTCCCCGTCTCCCTCCCTCTCTTTCTGCAAGTATTTCCTTGCAACCACTTCTCCAGCTAATTATCTCTGAATTATCAATAGACTTTCTTGGCAAAAGAACTTTATCTGCACAGATTTTCTACCTATACCCTCCTTCTAGCTAAAAGCTGTCCATGAGAAAGTATCAAAGCTACTGACTGGGAGGAAAGATTGGAAGCAAGATCTTGCAAGTAAAGACAAAAAGGTTAAATTTTGTAAAATAAAAGCCTAGCTTTGTATCATCAAAAGTGTTCTGTACTTAGAAAACAAACCTCTTTGTGCAACAAAACTTGGCTTAGCTAGATGTCAATGCCCTCTGTTGGAAACATTTGGAAAAACATGACTATTATCCAACTCACCATTGGTTCTGGTCCTGAAAGCTGACTATTTAACAAAATATTTACAAAATTCAGTAGGAATGCACTAGCTGAATTTTGATCATAGCTTGACTGCCTGCGTATACCATAACTAGAGAACCTTTTGGCTAGATAGATAGATATGCTTTAGATTTTGATCAGGGTTCAAATTATTCACCACCACCACCAATTTTAACTCCACTATTGTTGATCAGGAACTGCATTTCTTCTATAGGTTCTAGAATCCACATCACACAAATAAATCAACCAAATTACTTTACACCCCAGTGTGCAGCCTTAGATGTTATGTTTGAATGTGGCTTTCAGTTTACTACTTCCTGGGCAATATCTTTTTTTAAATGACGATATTCGTGGGTAGAAGAAAAGAAAGAAGGGGGGCTGAAAAAATTCAGATAGGAATGCAATGGGTTTGTGAAAAACCGATCAGTTGGCAGAAAAAGAAGAGGGCTGTGGAAGAAACATGGATGTTCAAGGCCACTGAAGCTTGCAATCTGAAAGGGAAAGAATAAATCTGGGGGGATTTCATAATTCTCACCTCTTTCATGAAGAAATGATTGCAAAACTCTAAGAGCTGCATTTTCAGAAAGAGACATGTTGGCAACCTCCCTATATATGTTAGAATAACTTTGCAAACCAAATGATTAATCACAAGACTGAGATGTAATACATGGAAGATAGGTGGGGAAACACACGCTGTTTGTGCAAACTAATGACAGACAATACCCCAACTGGGTTGTCAGCTGCCGAAGGATGTGCCAAATTCTGAATTATACTTTCTCTTGTTTGTCTTTTTTTTTCCTCCTTGAGAAGCCAAGTTGCAAATTGCAGCAAGTTGCTGAACAGGAAGCCTCATTGATATGTCTTTACACCCCATCAAGATTAGCTTCAAGGCTGGGCCCCTGGGCTATCTCAGGAGGAAATCTGACACTCTTCTGCTAACAAATCCTGGCTTGTCTTCATTCTACTACCCACCCCTTGCTGAAAGGGAGAATCCTTCTCTCTGTTGATTCCATCCCTCTGTTCAGAAATAAGAATGAGTAATGCTCTGGCTGTCTATATGAACCCCAAACAACTACATCAAAATGTGCAACATAAAATGATCATCTTAAGGGCTTCAGAGTGCTCCATTGCATTCTTCATCTCCTCCTTTTCACCAGCAAACCTGGAGCATGTCAATGTTACATCTCCTGGACTTCTTCCTTGGAAAAAAAATGCGGCTCATATTTGGATAAGCCGTTACAATCCTGATATAGATGGGCACTTCCAATGACTTTTAAGGGAAGCCAGATCCCAGTAAACCCTGTGTTGGGTTTTTATAGGAAATGCAACCACCATAAAAATGCAACAACATTAATGAGCACAACCATGGTGCCTGTGAACATTAAATTATGTGCAAATCCACCAGCTGAGTACATAGTGCAACATCTGGGATGGTTTCTCATCTTCCAGAGTAAATTAACCCAAGGCGTTTTTGGGAGTAAAAGATTTGGAGAGATATGTGCCTTGAAACTTTAAACAGGCCTGTGCGTGTGTCACATCTCTTCCAAATGATGGACCTGGTGGAAGATTTTTGCAGCTGTTCCTCTCACCTTCAGCTTCTGATTGATTTGCCCTTCTCTACTTTCCTCACCCTCTTCCTGGATCTGCTACATCTCCAGAAACTAAGCAGCAGGAAATGATTCTGGTCAAAGTATAGGAATACAGAGGGAAGGAACCCCTTCACAGAAAACTGGCTTTTTATTGTCTATGTCCTAGGATGCTTTCCAGGACCTTGTCCTGCAGCCAAGGAAAAAAACAGAAGGATTTTTTTTGTTTACAACTTGCTTTTACTTCCTGGAAGCCATCTCTAACTCTGCCTTAGCATCCCTGCATATAAAAGGAGAGATGCTTATAGAAAAGAAAACTTGAGTTCCAGGTTTGAAGACTTCAGAGAAACCAGAAAAATGGGTTGGGGGAGCTTTAGGGCTTTGTTGGGAAGGAAAGACCTGACTCAAAACTCAAGTAATGTGTGTTGTGTGATAGATACGAGCTGTCCATCTTGGGAGATGGATTGATTTTTTTTTTCACTTCCTATAGCATTTGTTCCATCCCATTTCTGCACAAGTTTGCAATTCTTTAGGCATTTTCCTGAGGTTTTTGTTTTACTCTGAAGTGTAAGAAAATGCATTGCACAAGTGCCATCTTCTCCCTTCACAAAGCTCAATAAAAATTTAACTAAGTTGTACCTCCTTGCCAGAGACTGCTGCTTGAATGCCTAGTTTATTAACTGCATTTCTAAAATGTGTATTGGAGCCCACCTCTAAAAAAAGAAAAGCTTACCAAGATCAAAAAAATATCTATACAACCAATCTCTAAAGCAAGTGAGCCAGAAAAAAGTGTGTGTGTTTGTATCAGGGCCCTGTTCCTTGATTCATACTCCAATCATTACAAATATTCCTCTCAAATATTTATTTTCACATCATTATGATTGCATTCACATGCACATGTAACCTAGTTAGTGAATTAACCCATTTGGAGGGGGGGTGCTGCACACTTCATTGAACTAAACTATGTAAATAGTTTATTAAGGTTGGTTGCAAAGTCAGCCAGACGTTTAACCTGAGTTTGACATTTTTATCCACCTATCGAGTCCTTCTCAAGGACCTGGTATAGGCAGGTGTTCTTTGATGTGTGTATATTCATGTTTGCACATAAATATATCAATATATATATTTTCATCTCTCTCAGTCTCTTGTATATGCACACATCTCTCTGTGTCTCTCGTGCACACACATACTCAACCAACCAATGGGAAGTATAAGAAAGAAGGTTTAAGAATAAAAAGGGGAAAACTTACCAGCATGAATGAGGAAGCAAGATATTAGAAACTTCTTTTTACATCACGGTTTCCCCTGCCATGGCCTTAGCAACAGATGCTCACAGATATCCAGATTACAAGTTGCTGTTCCTGAGAGATTTGTATCCCTGACATTCAAATGGATAAAAAAGAAAACCCGACTCCGAGCTGAATTGGAAAACCCACTGATTGCATTTCTTTGATGTATCCCTAGGTTGTACTGAGTGGCAAAAGACTTAAAGAGATTGGAACCCTGCTTGCTGTTCTAAGTTTTTAAATCAAATATTTTCAGAAGAGAAAAACTAAGGAAATCAAGATCAGATCTTTATCATCACATTTTGGAAACTTCTAACATTTTTTCCCAAGACACAATAAACTGAATCAGTGTATCTGAGTGCCACGAAATATTGAAAAGGGGTTATTTAAAAAAATAGCAAAGAGTACATCATCAATATCAGTAAATATCAACAAAGACCATATATTGCAACACAATTACAGAATACCACAATTCAAAATAGTAACATATAGTCGATATACATAAACACTGAGCACAAAAATTCACCCAGCATGTCACCCACTCTCACAATACTTGGAGAAAAACCCAGATTTTTAAAGAGAGGCAGGCTGTTTCTTCGGTGGCGGGAGCATTTGTCATACCATGTTTGCTACTTTTAATTTATTCCTTTAGTTGCTGCATATAACTTAAGTATCATTGACTTGTATGAATATAAAGCTGATCGATATTGAGGGGGAAAAACTTATAAAATAAGCAAAATGAGAAAAATTGGCTGAAAAAGGTTAGTATATTCAGGAATTAAAAAAATAAATAAAAACTTAAATCTTCTTGGCCTTTTGGCTAGGATCAAATGTAAAAAGGGATTTATGGACTGAGTTAACTGACCCTAGTAGGGTTTAGGCCCAGAGTAAGATAACAGTCCCTAGTCAGTCACACTTTGGATATTCCTAATGTATCTTTTCTGCAGGGGAAAAAATAAAACCATTCCTTTTTTTTTTCCTGACCTGGTTGCAAGTCACAGCATCTCATTCTCTGCTAGGAACTGACAGTGTTCAATGTGCTGTGCGGTGCTATTCACTGAGATGACAAAGGAAAAAAAAAGGAAAGCTATACTTCATCCTGACTTTTTATTGCTTTTCAACCAAGTGGAAGCTGGCAGACATTAGAAGGTGGGGTGATAGAAGTGGAAGAGCCTTCTTGTCTTTAGCTTCCAATTTCAGCAGAGGAAAAGATGCCATGGAAGCTGCGTGAAAAGGAGAAGAGGGGGAAAAGGGAAGGCAAAGTTTTAATTTAAGGAGAACAATGGGTTGTTTGCAAACTCTTAAAATCTCAAGGGGTACAAAATGTAAAGGGATCTCACTGCAAGGTTTTGGACTGTTAGGAAGTACCTATTGAACCTAGCTTTGCTATCTGTGGCTAGGCAACTGAGCAACAAATGCAGATAGCCAAGAATTCACAAGCAAAGAGAAATGGGGAGGCCAGAAGTCCACCTGTGAAGTCAGATGAAGGCTGTGGCACCAGCTAGAATTTTAACTTTATCTCATCTCATCCAAAGGAAGAAATAGTCCCACAGTCAATGGCCAGGGATCTACCAAACAACTGTTTTCTGACATATGTAACGCTGTTGGCATTTGTGTGGTCACCAGCACCAGGTCTCCTGCTCCTTCTTACAGTAGCTGACTTCTGCTGATCTCCAAAACTTCAACTTTAATAATATTTGGATGGAAACTCTCGGGGAAT
>JANHZU010002911.1:29177-40150 GCA_032468055.1 Acrochordus granulatus
CTCTGAGCTTGGCTGATAATCTTACCTGACTAGATAATATCTTCAGTACTAGCTGATGATATTGAAATGTCTACAAGAAAATAACCAAACTCAGAGAGCACCAAGGACCCCAGAAGAATAGTTATCCCAGTAACAAAGACCTCCCATAAACTTTGTTATGACCTGTTGCTCCTTCACAACTCAGGAACACTTAATCTTGGAAATAAGAGATATATAAACTATCTCCTGCTTCCCACAAGCCAGTTTCCCCATCTCATGCACTCCCCCCAGGTTATAGTGATAATTTATTCTAATATAACTTTGCCCTCCTTAGGGAAGTCCAAAGCAACTAAAAGCTCAATCAGAACATAAAGGCAATCATATTTAACACCAGCAAGTTGCAAAATAAAATTGTAAGGACATTAAATTGAGAAACAGACTTTCAGTTCAAGGTGTAGGAATACCCAGTTGACAAACCTGAAACCCACAATTTACCGGCTAAGTAAAAGGGGGCAGGAAAGCACCATCAGGATTTTTGTCTCCTCTCCCTATTTATATATACATATCTTCCATTCCAGTGGTCACCACTATATATTAAAACAGAGAGATGTTCTGTTTAAGGTGACAGATCTAAGAAGAAGTCAGAAAAGACCAAGGGGAAGAAAAAAAAAACTAAGCCTAGCTCGTTTTCTTGGATCCGAACTACAGCATCAGAATTTTGGATTTCAGTGGTGTTTTCCAATACATCACTTTCCAAGGTGAGTCATCGGTGTCGACAACACAAGGGTAGTTCAGAGGTAATATTTGGAGAACAGCTGAGATTTCTATCGCTGCAATAAGAGGTGATCGATTGCATTTGTTTTTCTCTTCCCCAGCTCAAGGGTCTGCTTGCCAGGAGTCGTGGTCTTGGAAATGAAGCCCCGCTCCATCTGACTTCTGATTTCCTGCTGTTGTTAACTCACACGGCAGTAGTAATGGTGATGTGCACAGGACCCCTTGAAAACGCTTCTATCGATCGGAAATGAATCATTGCTCCCTTTTTCTCCTTTTCCAAGGCTGCCTCGGAGAGAGTAAAGCAGAAGTGCTAAGTAGGATTAATAACCACTTTTCATTACTTTTAATGCAAACTATTGATTTTAAAGCAATGTTGGGCAGGGACAGTTTATTATGATCAGACAATCAAGCCGACTGTATGAAATAAGTGAGAGTAATCTCTTGGCTTTTCCTTCATGACATCAGGACATTATGTTCAGTGTACTCTGAGACGTTTATGGCAAAGTCTATCCAGATGATGGCAGCTTAAGGACTCTATAAAACAGCACTTTGGAGCTCAAGTGATATAAATAATCAGCCATAAAGCTGGTAAATTGAGCTTTAATCTTATTTCATTATGTCACAGAATGATTGAGAGGGGAGGAGACAGCAAAGAGAGAGAGAACAAACAAGATCCATCTAACTTCTTTTTCTGATCTTTCCACAAGATTTGGAAAAGTTGGCTTGTTCCAGGGGGGTTTTTTTCTTGCTTCCAAAACTGAGGTGTCCTAAGTGCTCATCTAGGTTCGATGGTTTCATTTTCTTCTCCTCTTTCATTTATATTTTTTAAATTATGTTTTCATGTTGTGTTTCCGTTAAATGTTGGTTATCTCTTGACAGTCACCTTGAATGCCATCTGCTGGCAGAAGAGTTGAGGTCTCAGCAGTAGAGAAATTTAAGGAAGAGGCAAATGTTGAACCAGGATTGTTCCAGCCCTATCAGATATGAAGTGAGGCATTGGCTTAATGGCTTCATGTTTTTTTCCCCTGCCTTGCTCTCCTTAGAAATTCAGTCTTAGAACCTGCCAAGAAGTTCTCCTTGCAGTCAGCCAATATTTGGGAATATGTGTGAAATAAATAAGGAAGACCAGCATGATTTCTCTGCAGGAATGGCTTTGTAGCCAAAGAGTTCTGCTCCCAGCCTGGGCAAAGTTTTCTTTTCATTTCAATTGCTGCTTCTTGTTGAGCTTTGTTTTCTTTGAAGACAGCTGGACTGTGGATGGCTGCAACTTTTGGTTTTCAGTTTCTGGGCTGTCACAAATGTGACGGGTGCTTTCCAAGTTTAGAACGGAAGAAGGACAATGAAGGAAGGAGAGAGAAAGGAGGCAGGGAAGAACGGGGAAGATCACAGATAGACTGGAGACTAATATCATCTAAGATGGGTTTGGCATGTGTCTGCCCTGCATGTGTCTTTCAGACACAAAGTGCTCCGCACCCCAAATCCATGGAACCAAAGCAGGGGCCTTTATCCCTTCCCCATAAGCCCAACCATCTTGTCCCTTCAAGGATGAAATGTTCTCCAGATGTTTTTCTGACAGTCAGATTCACCTGAATTAATCAGACAGCACTGTGGTCAGCCAGGTATGAATTCTTCTCCAACACCCCTAAATTTTCTACTACACAGGACCGCAACAGGGAAAGAAAACCCTAACTAGTCCAATGGCTCCATAAGAAAATAACTGGCAATCACTGGCCAGGATGGGGTCAAGAACATGGATTTAAGATGACCCAGGGAGTATGGAACAAGGTCCAAAGAGCGAGGTCCAAAAAAGTAGAAAGGCTATTGTGTAATTGGTAGTCATTTCAGGAGATGAGCTAATGTTTCCTTCATCTTATCTGCAGAAATAATACTGCTTCAACCTTTTCCCATTCCAGCAGATCTTGGATCTATTTTAGAACTGAGCTTGTTTTTTTTCCTCTTCCTTCCTCGTACTCCTCTCTCATGTGTCATATCTGTTAAATTTTATACAACAGGAGCTGGATAAATGTGGGTTTAATTAAACAC
The DNA here is from genome assembly GCA_032468055.1 of Acrochordus granulatus. Lineage (NCBI taxonomy): Eukaryota > Metazoa > Chordata > Lepidosauria > Squamata > Acrochordidae > Acrochordus > Acrochordus granulatus. Next base: position 31,974 of record JANHZU010002911.1, read on the forward strand.
ATACTAATTTATTTAATGAGCATTTCAGTGAGTCCAGATGTTGGGTTGGCAACAGGCAGCTTCTTCTTTTCAGAAATGCCTATCACCATATGCTTAGAATGTAGTCCACGGTCAGGTGAATGAGCCTTCTGCGTATCTGATGAGAGAAGATGATTTGGTAGAAAAACAGGATTGAAGGCATGCTGGACTTTACTCCTGTGGCTTTGTGGTTACAAAGTCGGCAATGTCGTCATGGCAACTCAGCAAGCCAGCAGAGACAGTTTGCTGGAATGAGGAGGCTTTTCCTATAGCCCAAAAACCCCAACATTCATAGCTAAGACAATAATCAGGAATGCTTTTTCTGAACTGGCTTCTAGAAATCTTCCTGTTTCCCCCCAGAAAAAATGCCTGATTGCTATTATTATACCCAATTTGGTTTCCTGATTCCAAGCATTCCTTTCTCCGATAAGGCTGGAAGAGAAGTGATCATAAATGTCAGGTCATCTTTTGAACTGAGTTGACTCCAGATGACTTTGGAGACTTCCAGAAGGTGTTCTCAGCTTTCCATTATAGCCCACAGCATTGCCATGTGCTCATTTTAACTATGAATGCTGGTCACAGGAGAAATGCCTGGAATGTCCAGCTGATAAGATGATGTAGATGACAACTCCTTCCAGCTTTCCAGTTGGTCAATTTTTTTTGTTTTTGTTTATTACCATGTTTGTACTTCAGACCAATCACCAGATTTTGGGCGGCTTCAGGTTCTGGATATAGTCATTTTATAGTTCTTTCTCAAATTCTTCACAGCATAATTAATATTATTTAATTTATTGGAACATCTGGCAAGCAAACCTGGCATTTGAGAGCCCTCACCTCACCTTTGCAGAAGGGGACCCCGGGTGGATACTCCAAAATCCTGCTTTGATGGCGCTATAGTCTCTAATTTGTGACTTCCTAGATTGCACACCCTAATTGAGAAGAATCCTTCATTCTTCCCTGCTGGTTTCTCTTCCCTTAGCAAGCATCAATCTACCTTTGGCAAATTATAGGGGCAATCACAACTCCCGGAGCATCTTTCAGAAGCATCATTTCCTTTTAACAAGAGCCTTACATGGCCTTTCTTGTTTTTATAGAATTGATTGTTTTTCTTGTTCAAGGCAGTCTTTTAAAACTCTCCCTTCCTTCAAGCTTTCAATCTTTTAAGGTCTTGCAACTCATACCTCTGGCCATTTTGGGCAGTGATGTAGCCCCGACACTTCTTCACTATTTCATTTGAAGTCTACAAATGGCTTCAGCTCCACTGAACTCTGAAGAGCTTACCTGGCTCTTATTTGCCCTTTCTCTCTCTCTCCCTCCAACTTTGTGTTGGCTACTTCCTGGAGTAGTAAACCTTTTCTGTAAAAAGTAAAGGTTTCTCCTGCCAGTTGTGGCCAACTCTAGGGGGCGGTGCTCATCTCTGTTTCCTAGTTGAAGAGCCAACGTTGCTTGAAGATGCTTCTGTGGTCATGTGGCCGGCATGACTATAAACTGAGGTGCATGGAATGCTCTTACCTTCCCACCAAGGTGGTACTTATTGATCTACGTGCATTTTTATGTTTTCGAACTGCTAGGTTGGCAGAAACTGGAGCAAGTAACAGGAGCTCACCTGTTGCATGGCAGTGCTTGGATCTCGAACTTGGGCTGTCAACCTTCCAGCCGACAAGCCCAGCGTCTTAACTGCTTGCGCCCACTAGTATCTTTCTGAGTCAGGGTCATATTTTTGAGTTTTCATCCTAGAGTCATAGTGACTCATAACTGTTTCACTTTCCTGTTTTTCCTTAGTATCACTCCAGTCAATAATCATTATTACGTCAGCCACATATAAAAACTTGCAGCATAAATAGAAATCAATACTGGCACAGTTAATGAGAATAAACTCAGACACCTGATGTGATGCCACTGCAGAGATGGCATATGTTGTTCTTGATTGGACTCACTATGGTTGTGGAAGTTGGCATAAGAAGAATTAACAACAGAGAGGAAAACATGATTTTCTCCTTGGTAGTGTCTTGATTCAAGGAATTTTCCAACTACCAAGGAACTACCTTTCCTTGAATCAAGGGTCTACCAAGGAGAAAATCATACCTCCACCAATATTGGCAGGGCAAACTACTGTATCTAAACAGGGAGGAAACCCCACATTTACAAGCATTGATGATGTTACCTAGTCAGATAATGAAACATCTGTGAGCAAACAACCAAGCTCAGAGAGCTCCAAGAACTCCACAATTCAATCCTGAGCTACAGAGGTCCTCTTCTATTGTTCTTCACTCCATTATATTTGAAACAAATTAGCCTGCCTACTTTGGTGGCCTTTACAGTTATTTCTTTTCTAGTCATTACATGTTCCACAGAAAAGATTTTAATGAGGCCAGAGATGCTGGGATGAAATAAACAGGAGGTCCCAGAACCTTCTTGCTCAAGTCTAATGAAAAATATCTGTTTTCCTTTGCCATGCGGGGTCTCATTTTCATATCTCACAAATTACCTCTGTTAATGCAAGTGGCACCCTGTGCCTTTGTGACTTCAGACACTGAACTTTAGCGCCATCATCACATCATCCAGCACTGAGTAATTCTGTACCAGAAGTCTGACATTTCCATTTGGGGTGGAAAGCAAGGTGCTGGGGGGATGTGTGGAGGGCATGAAAAAGATATAAATTGATTAAAATTCAACTGGTACAGCATGTTTGGCTTTTAAAGGTCGGAGAATCCAGAGGACAATCAACTGTAAAATAATTCAGCATTTAGAAAGGTGAAGGAAGTAGGGATTTCAGAAGAGATGGAAAGCGTTTGGCTCATTGCTGGTCAGGTATTAACAGAAAGGCTATAATTGCAGTTGGTGCAATTATGATCTAATCAAGATATAGGCACATTGGAGGGGGTGAGGTAATTTTTTTCATCTTGACAGGCCAAGTTGAGAAGTTTTGACCACACAGAATATAGAAGTTCCTCTCCAGATTATTATTATTTTTCATTCTTTTGGATTCTCCACAGTTTTTCCCTTGATAAATCTGTACCTACAAATCTCACTTCTGCAAGGCAGGATAATGCAAAACAGGATCAACTACCTGTGCTATGTGCTAGCTTGTGTGAGCCACAGGAGTGGTGGAGCTGACACACATAGTGGGTGGAACCACAGCCCAAAGTGGGCAGGGACATATTTTCTCTCTCTGACATCTGTTATGCTTCTAGTGCTCTTTTTTAAATACCACTTTCTCTCCTTCCTCAAAAACTGCAGAGAACGTTTTGCTGAACCCTTAACTGTAGGGAAAAAAAGTAAGGAGGTGCTTGAATGCCCACAATGATCCATGTCTATAGGGTCTCCTACTGGGCATCTCTTATGTCAGTCAGCATCATAGAAGCTGGACCTCAAAGCTTTCGGTCTGTGATCATCGCATAACATCAAACAAAATTCTAGACTTCACAGCTGTGAACAAAGGGCTGAATTGCAAAGGAAGAAAAGCAACGGGTCCTAGACCTATCAGACCATTGGTCCATCTAAGCCTCTCCTAGCCCAGGGGGATGCTAAGGTGCAAAGATGAATCTCCTCTCACATCCTGCCATTGCTTCAGACCACCTGTGGTTCTTTCTGGAACAAAGGACCTCAACTCACAGCCTCATGATAAGACTATATGGCTGGTAGGCTTTATAGCAATTCAGAAGACTGACACTACTGAACCAGAAGACTATTCTAGCTTGTTTAGCTCTGCCTTGCCTACTTAATAATAGGTCTTCAAGCACTTAGGTAGAAATCCTATCAGCTTCCTATTTGGAATCTTTGATGCTGAGATTTAAATCTGGGAGCTTCTTCATGCAAGCTATCAAGCATCTCTAAGCAATAAAGTCATAAACATTTTGCTGGGAGGGAGGGATGGTGAAAGCAGTTCCATGCTAAAGCCTGGCCCTTGCAATCCATATATTTCCTTTTTGCAATGCTAATGACACCTCTTCTGAATACAGCTTTCAACAGCTGATAGGTCTGGGCTATTTCTAAGGTAAGCTTGAACAACTGCCTATTTTCTGCCCGTCTCATTCTCCTGCTGGCATTTGATGTGCAAGGATTACAAACAATTTTCAAATCAAACATGTGTTAAATGTCACCTTTCAGCTTCCTTCTTTCATTAAAAAGAATTTTAAGATGTCAATTCATCCCCTCCACTACCTCCCTCACCCTCATGCCAGAGTTGTGCTAAGGAACAAACATAGTAACATCTTTCAGGTGCATATTACTGGAATTGGAACCTGTCAGGGGCATTACAATTTGCATCATAATTAGCAAACCCAAAGTGACCATCTTTTCTTTACCTGCTTTAGAGCATGTCAGGTTTTCCAACAAATCTGAATTAGCCAGAATGATTTCTAGGTTTATTTCTTTCTTGGGATTTTTAACTCGGATCCATGCTGAAGAGCGCTTGTTGGTTCTTCAACAAGAAATGAAGATTGTATCTCATTTCCTTCACCCAAAAATAACAACAAAATAGTTGTTTTGTAAATCAGTCTTTTCAGATTCTTGGCCGTGAACATGCAAAAATGCTCCATGCCAGTCTTTAAATGTTTTCAGTTTATTAGGGAGTGGAACTTGGGATGGGAAAGATCAAAAGAAAAGAATACAATCTTGGGCAGGATTCTGATCTGGAAAATTCAGAAATGACCTATAAAGTCTTTTTGTCCTAGAATCTTGTTGGGGCCAGGTAAGAATCCCCCCTCAACATATTAAGGAAGAGGATTCTTGGAAACAAGCTCTTTCAGTAGCAGTTCCCTCATTGTGGGGAAGAGGATGGAGGAGGAGGAGGAGGATGGAAAAGGGAAAGGAGAAGGAGGAAGAGAAGGAGTGATGGAGAAGGAATGATAGAAGAGGAGAAGGAAATTATGGAAAAGGAGAAGGAGAAAGAGGAGGAAAAAAAGGAGTGTTAGAAAAGGAGAAGGAGGAAAAGAAAGAGTGATGGATAAAAAGGAGGAGGAGGAGGGATGGAGAAGGAATGATAGAAAAGGAGGAGGAAAAGGAAGTGATGCAAGAGAAGAAGGAACGATGGATAAGGAGAAGGAGCAGGAGAAGGAGAAGGAGGGATAGAGAAGTCATGACAGAAGAGGAGGAGGAACAGTTGCCCTTTTTTCCTAACATCTGACTTTCTTGTAAAAGATCCTGAGTTTTAAACTCTCAAGATTTTAAATGCCACACAAAAGCATGTCACACCAAAGAAAGTCAAGACCTGTTCTCTCTCGTTCCAGAGTGCAGGCATTTACGTTACAGAGAGGCAAAGTCCAACAGAATCTGAGATAAAACTCCCTAAGACAATTTGCTGTTGGAATGGATGACCTGGGGAAGCAGTGGGGTCTCTTTCAAGTGAAGCTAGGCAACCATCTTCCTGAGTGCTCCAATTTGGATTCCAACTCTGTTCCAAGTCGGACTTGAAGATTCTCCCTTCCAGCTGTTAGATACGATGATTCTATTAAATAATGCAGAGCAAATGTTCAGTATTGTGGAGGAGAGACAAAACTAGAGCAGAAGAACAACAAGGGATTCATGAATGTACTCTGTCTGCCAGCTTGTCTGCCAGCCATCTCTCCTTGCCAAGGTACAGAAGACAAAGAAAGGCAAGCTGTTTCAGATCCAGCAGCAAAAGACTCAAGAAGAACATTGCCAGGATCTGGAATTTTTCTCTCCTTTCCAACTTAGAATTACAAATCTCAGAATGGCACTATTTCAGCTTCAGAGACCTATTCCATATCCTTCACCTCCATTCTCCTTTCTTTTTCCTTGACTGCTCACCTCTAAAATCAGTGAGAGTCACACCAGCAGAGCCATTACCGCTGCTGCTTAATGATCAAATAATGACTCACAAACTCATCTTTGCCACCGAGATTGCCTGAGGCACAGATGGCTCTTTTTATATCCAGGCAATGGAAACTCCAGAGATTTTGTCTCTCTGGATGAGAAAGTTTTGGAAAAGTTTTTGGACACTTCCCAATCCCACATCTCTTCTGCCTTTTGTTACAGAAAGCTATTGCAAGCATTGGCAGCTCTCGAGGTTTACTTAAAGTTTTAACCACTGGGTTAGATGATTGGGATAAATGCAAGATGTGGTTCAGCAACAGCTGGAGGTCTACAAGTTCCTCACCTCTGCTTTTGAGCATCTGTTAATGGAATATGACGCTATATCTATTTTGACAGATGTTCTACTGGAGCTCCATGTAATGCCAGGAGAACCCAGAGGAGTACTTCCTATTCCAAAGCAATTTTTCAGTTACAAAAAAAAAGTTGGTGCTGAATATTTCTTCCTTATTTTAGTCCTCCTTATTCAATTTGTTGAAAAATAAAGTTGCTTTCATTTTGTTTTCCAGCTTACTACATTGGCCACAGCTGTCCTGGATCATCAATAAAGGCAGTGAACCATGACTGGGATGGAGTTGATTGATTATGTGCTATCAAGCTGATGCTGACTCTTAGCAGCCATATTGATGGATTTTCTCCAGGATGTTTTGTCCCTTTCAAGTCACCCAACAGTGCACCCTTCGCCACTGTAACTGAGTCCATCTGTCTTGCTGCTGGTTGTCCACTTTTTCTTTTTCCTTCCACCTTTCCCAGCATTAGAGCCTGTTCAGGAGAGCTGGATCTTTCCAAAATAGAATAATCTGAGCTTCAAGTAAGAACTGTGCGTTGAGTTGTTCAATGATCTATTTGTTTGCCCATGCAAACAAGAGAAGAATCTTTGTTGAGTCATGGCAACCGGACTTCTTTTCTTGTTGGTTTGAGACATCTTGCTGCTTATCCAAGCAGCTTCTTGGGTCTGGTTAGGGGACCCCATACATGTCCTCCAGGATGGCTGCATTTCTCACTTAAACTGATAAAGCTGATTAGATGGACAAAAGGAGATGTGAATAGACTCCTAAATCCCTTACTCATCCCCAAGTGGGTCATTAAATGTGGCCTCCTTGGTGAACTTGTGGTCTTAATCTTTCTGAGGATTAATGAAAAAGCAGCATGAAAAATAGAGGGCAAGTTGTATCTAAGGCCTCCACCTCTGTTGAGGAAAGGAGTTTCCATTTTGGCCTAGATGGGTTTCTTCACTCCTCTCTTAAACCACCTATCTTCTCTGTCCAAAGTGTAAACCTTATTGTCCTCAAATGAATGTCCTTTTTCTTTTAGATGAAAATAAACTGCTGATTCTGGTCCTGTGATATTGCTTCTCCTGTGCTGGGCTGTCCTCTTGTGTAAAGGCTGTTTGGTTTCTCCAGTGTAGATCTCTGAATACTGCACACTGCACTGGATTGCATGTACTACATTGCTCTTCTTATGTTTGATGTTTGATCTTTGGGGTGTACACTGTCTCAGTGTGTTGGAGGGTTTGAAAAACACAGGTATGTGGTGTTTTCCAAATATCCACTTTAGCTTCTGTGACACACTGGCCATGTAAGGAATGATAAAGTTCTTCTGTTAACTCTGAGTCTCAGCTCCATCTGCCATTCTTTTGCTGGATCTAGAACCAACAAGAAAAGAAGTCCAAATGCCATGACTTGACTCCAGACAATTCAACCTGGATGACTGAGAATCTTCACCATCCAATTTTCAGGAGTGTTTTCCAACAACAAAAATCAGAAGTATCACTCCATTGTCCACCTGCTTCTCAAAGTTCAGTGATTAGGGAACTAGAAGAGAATGCCAATGGTGTCAGCAGGAAGGAACTAGAAATGTTTAGTCTGGAGGACAGAAGACCAAAGAGATATAAGTGAGCATTCTTTAAGGACCTAAAAAGTGTCCATGAAAGGTGAAGTTTTGTTTTCTATCTCCTTAGAATGCACAATACACAATAATGGATTTCAATTACATGAAGGTGATTCTAATTCAATGTTAGAAAAACCAATAATTCAGTGGAAACAGATATTTAGAGATATAGCAGGTTCCCCTTAATGGATATATTCAGCTGGAAGCTGAACAATCAACGGCCTGGGATGCTTTAATTTTGATTCTTCTCCTGAACTGAATTGGACTTTGTGGTTTCAATTGCCTTTTCCAACATTCTCAAGATTCCTTACATAGTAAAGAGCTCAGGTCTCTTTGGCCAATAATCACCTTTGCTCCTAAATGTAGCAGGGAAAATATTTCTGGGACGTCCTCATCCTTCTGCAAAGTATTTATTCTTATCTAATGATAGGACT